>DF242038.1:0-12910 GCA_000507305.1 Breviolum minutum Mf 1.05b.01 | reverse complement strand
TAAAATAGTTGTTGTTGTTGTTGTTGTTGTTGTTGTTGTTGTTGTTGTTGTTGTTGTTGTTGTTGTTGTTGTTGTTGTTGTTGTTGTTGTTGTTGTTGTTGTTGTTGTTGTTGTTGTTGTTGTTGTTGTTGTTTTGCCCCGGAAGTTGGCTTGGAACCTAGTATTTGCTTTATGTAATTTGACCTTCTAAAACCCATGTGTTTTTTTCCATGCAAACACTTGGATGGTCCTATCAGAGTTGATATACTCACATCAAAATGTTCGTTTGTTTGGCCAAGGGAGAAGGAGAGAACCATTGCAGACCCTGCAAAAACACGCATCCTCAAAGCAATCTAGGTGATTGATGGCTATTGGTGTCACAAAACCTTTTGATTGTGTTTACCCTCCTGGGAACTAACATATTTCCCCAAAAAGGCACTTTTGAAGATGATTTTTCTTTAAGAAGGTGGGATATGTCAGTTCCCTGGAAGGTAAATGAACAGATAGGATGATTTGCCAAGGGCGATTCACCCATGATTCTAGATCAACATAGACCACCCCTACAAACCCGTGGCAGCTACCTAGTTCTGCTCAACAATGCGTCAGGTGCTGAGTATCTTTGCCATGTCCTTGCCGCTTTGCCCAAGGAAAACGAGGGGGATCGTGGATCATTGGAAGGTTGGTTGTCCTGGTTTTGTTTCTACATTTCTACCATGGTTTCTTATGCTGGTGACTCACTGATGCATTTAGGTATACCGGTATACATCCCAAGATATGTCGCTCCAGAACAGGAATTTACGCTTCACGATTTGGGATGGGTCCTGCTTTAAATGAACAATCATCGCCTCTGATGAACAAAAAGTCCTGCCAACCAACTAAGATGCATGAAATATCATGAAGTATGATGAAACAGTGAAACCCGGTTGAAATCTAAAATATCTAAAATGATCATATAAAGTATCTACACGTATAACTACGCCAACCCGATTCGCCAGAATTCTGTCATAAACGCATCACTTTTCACCACATCAATGTGTCACCAACTGTGTAATCATAGGCTAAGTGGTTTCAAAAGATGCTTTTGTTTTTTCCTTTTCCTACTTGGGCAAAAGCTCATCCAATTTGATGCGCGCATATTTTTCTGGGAGAAAAAAAAACCGGTGACCGCAAAGTGCCTTCCCACCTTAGGTGTATCTACACACGTTGGGTTCGGACGGTTGGGGAACCTCAGGTGGCACCAGAGGACAGCCGGCCAAGTTGGGTAGGTGAAACTGGGTGGTGGCAACCCACCGATTTTTTATGATTTTCACCCCGATATTTTGGAAAACATGATCCAATTTGACGATCATATTTTTTCAAAGGGGTCGAATTCAAGCACTAACTAGTTAGTATTGTTTGGGTTGTATCCCCCGTTGTGTGTAATAAATAGTCACCACCAGGATTATGACATGAAGCATTTGATACAGTTCCCGTGGGGATCTCGAAGAAAACCCTTCATTTGTCACTAGAAGGGACAGACCAAAGTATTGTAACACACCGAAATTTGGCGAATGGATATCAAAAAATGATGGATTGAACAGTTTTTTTTCTTCCAAAAATATGGCTATCTTGTGCTATTTCAGGTAAATATAATACCCATAGGATCCATGTATGGTATATTTAGCTACGTTTACCAGAAAAATCCACAAAATGTTGGTAAATATACCATACATGGATCCTATGGGATATACATCTGGGCAGACAGTTACCATGCACCATGATTCTTGCAACGTTTTTCACGGGTGAAATTTCTTTCCTCCAGAGTCGAAAGTTGCACAAAATATTTGATGCAAAGAATTTCAGGTGCCAAATTCAGAACCAACACGGCTTTTTTCAAATAGAAGTATCTGTAAAACATGCTTGGAAGATCATACTAATGAACATATATGTACTATGATAAGTTGAGAAGTCACTTATTATATGGTTGTTTCTTTTTCACCCGGAAGCATTGGAACATCAAGGTTTGTTTTACTGCATCCCTTCGCTTGTTGATTGTTTTATGATGGCTTCTCGTGACTGCGATACGCTGTGGACACGCATGACACCTGCAGGGAGACGACCGACGTATTTGGCCATGGAATTTCAACCACCCTGGGAACGCGGCCCAAAAAATGGTACAAAAGGTCCGAAGAGAGGCTGGAAAAGTGCCAAAAAAGTGCTACGTGATCCAGATGGTGATTTCAAGATGGTGAAGACAGAGAAGGGCTGGATGAAGATTCCTATGTCTGAATCTTCTGCCAAGTATATCAAGTGAAGCTATAGAACCACTGGAGGAAGAGACTTGAAATTTGATTTTGCCGTGGCCGAAACAATGTACAGGACGGTAGATCCACCGATTCGATTCAAAGTGGAGTTTCCCGCCTTTTTGGTGTATGTCAACATCGGCACCTCCGCCAACACAAAGGCACTTGGCAATGTCTTTCCGACAAAGATGCCTTTCTGTACAGTTTTGGCGAAAGGGAGTGAAAAAAGCATCGGAATCTATGCCGTCGCATCCAATATTCCCTTCACCCCTGCAATACGGTTGATGGAAGAAATCCTGCATCAGTTGATATGCTTAAAAAAACACATTTTAACAGGGTTTTATGTATCCCAGGTGGTGCAGCATTTCTTCCACCAACCGTACATCCTAAATCCTTTTGTCATGGATTCTTCACAGTCAATGTCCCTTGAGAAGGCCTTAGTTGGCCTTCATCATTCAGAAGGGCTGGTGATGCAACTACCCAGTTTTAAACAGCTAGATAGACTGCCAAAACAATTGCCTTCCCAAAGTTTAATATGGAACTTGAAAAAAAGCACCCTTTTTTCATAGGAGATTCCGAACTTGGAGAGGTCCCATCATGTGTAGGGTTCCATGTTTTTCAGTTGGGAAGGGTAAGTATCTGGAGGGGCAAGCGGATTTCTCATGTTGGATCATCTCAAAAGTGAAGCCAGCTACATCAATGGCTACATCCAGGTCAGCTTTCCTAAGAACAAAAACAGAGCTAGTTGTGACAATTGTGTGTTTTCGTTGCAACCATCCAAGCTCTCCATGTCGACCTAGGACCCAAGTGACCTTTGTTTTTTTAAAGCTTACGGTCAATATTCCAAAACATGGCCAAAAAATTCCATGTAAAACAAGGGTCATCCATGACTTCCGTGCCATTCTTAAACGGGAATCACTACAAAACGATAAACATCTCACACCAATCACACGGAAGAATCTATCAATCAATCCCGCCTTGTTTTTCTTACACAAATTCCCCACACCAAAAAAAAACCACATCCATCCATCCACGTTGTCCGTTGGTGATCGTGAGGCTGGTGGTTCTTTGGGCGCTGGTCTTTCTGTTGTGTTGGTCCTGTGGGCCAGCACTGGACTACAGCCTTGGAGAAAGCAGTTGGCACGATTTCAAGGTTTGGCCCTGTCCTCAGCTCTGTCGGTTTGGACCCGGTTGGGTGGGGAGGGCAGGTAGGCTCCCACCCTTGTTTGGGATCAAACCCTCAACAAAAATAGGGAGAAAGAAAGTACAAGGAGTTGGAAGAGTTTGGATAACATTGGAGCAAGTTTTTTGTTGGTGTATATGGGCGGGGGGGTTAAGGGTTGAATCTGAAAGTTGTTTTTGCAACAAACAGTATGCTGAGAAAGATTTACATGCACTTTTGGGGAGGGTTTCACCCTAAAGTGAATTGTTGAGATGGGGATGAAATCCTACCCCCCACTAAAGTCCAAGTCAGTGAATATCGCATATTTTTTGCTACTTTTTTGGCAATTCTTGACACGATTTCCGAAGAATAGCTCAACCTTTTCATATATCTTCCCCCCAAGACAACATGGCAGTAGTTCAAAGCAAACCACAAACACAACAAGGAATGATTGTGATGATGCTTGCGGTCAATATTATTGGGAGAGGGGGGGACAAACCAAATAGTATCAATTTTGGAGTTGATAAACACGTCCCTACAAATCACAGTACTCAATTAATTCTTCAGGTGAAATTATAGCGACCGCACACGACCTCACCACAAAAGGTAGCTGAGGTTTCGGGAAATACCCTTATTTCAGCAAAATTTAGGTTGGTGAATTGTTATAATTTGGCCAGATTCTTTCAGTTCGGGTTGTTCCTCTTTGGAATTAAGTCAATCCTATCTCTACTCGTGTATTTCCAGCCCTTCGTCTTTTTGGGGGGGAAGGCGTTGTATCTCCACAACCCAAAAAAAACACCTGGAAGGCCTATAGATAGCCATCCTTGCATATCTCTTTCCAGACTTGCCATTGAGAACGCTGTGTCAAAAGATACAGGGTGTTTTTTCATGGTTTTTGGCATGGATGATATATGCTACATCAAAGATCAAGTACTGTATGCGTTATTTCAGTGGAAAAAACATATACGGGGGCAAAAGTGCAAAAACATTGGTTTTTACGATTTATATTAATGTTTTTGTTCATTTTTTTTTCTGGGGTTAGAATTTGGGTACTTCTTGATAAGAGATGGAATGGATGTCACTTGGCGAACTGAGGATCCTGACATCCTTGAGAAGGGCTGGCGAGCAGGCACTACAGGGTGTTGTAGCTGTTGTTTGTTAAAAAGGCCAGTGAAAAAACAGCGAATACCTCTGAAAACTAAAGGGTTTGCTGCTTTATATTTATGCCCCAAAACGGTGGTGTCTTAGACATAGCCCTAAAATGCCGTCAAGGAGTTCTGATAATTAAGAAAGGGTTTTGTGAGTTTGTTTAGTGTATTCAGGGCGACATTCATATAGAACAAATATGAACACATGCGGTTAAAACTAATTGACTTGTTCAATGTCCGGATTGTGAAAGGGTATAAACTTTCCGATCATCAAATGATCCAACATACATCCAAGTACTTGCTAAATCGCAATTTTCTGGTAGTATTTACTTGGTGGCCATTTCTCTCCATGTCGGATTCTCGGACATACAACCGCGGTACAAAAAGACGGAACCATTTTGTGGTGAATGAGAATCCTGTGTTGAAACAAACGATATGACCACCAACGTCATGGATTTGGGCTATTGGTCGAACCTTTGTCATACCTATCCCCTTCCAATCTGGTCAAATTATAGCGACCTCACACGACCAAAAACCCCCAAGAAGGCGAGGTTTTGGGGACATCCCCGGCGATTTTGTCGGGAAATCCAAGTTGATGAAGTATCATTTCCATGTGGCCAGATCTATATATCTAATCCCTTTTTCCGGACTTAGGGGCCTGGATTTTTGGGACAACCAAAGACAGACCAGGTGGCCGCAGTGCATTCTTGAGCAAAGAAGCTGAGATGGAATATTTATCCCAGAGCAAAGCCTCATAGGTCTACATCCCAGAAAACGAATGGCAGTTTTGGCCCCAAAATGATGGGCCTTGGAAATTTTGTGACTCCTTTAAAACAAATAACCATTTTGGGTATCCATGTTAGTTTTCTGGGGTGTACGAAGTTTGAAACAAATAATCAGTGGAACAACAATTTGGTTTGGACGATTTGTCCTGGCTAAGCATAAGATGCAGGAAACAAGCTGGATTTGGTATCATATTTTGCCCACTTATCAAAGGCAAAATGACTAGGGTTCTTCTACGACGATATCTGCTGGTGATTTCTTTGTGTATCTCATGGGAATCCGAGATTGCGGGTTTAATGTAGACCTAGATTAATGGTTACTGACTCAGCCAATGGCCAACCTTTAAACTTTTGGGGATTCCATATTTATTTAGTAGGAAGAATAAGATTTAAACTTTTATTTCATGGACCTTTGGCTGAGTAAGGTTATTCTCTAACATCCATGTTTCCATTGAGTGTAGCTAGGATTCCTCCTTTTAAGTATTTTCCTACTGCGGAGTACAAGGATGCTTTGCAAAAATTGGAGTTGCATGGCCGCATAGCTTTTGGGCAAAAGGAGCGACCACAGCCGCAAGAGAACCCCCTAGCAGTGGAAAATCCCGGTGAAACTTAAAGATTTCTGTCCGGCTTGGGGAATTCTAATCACTCAGACATCTAGATTGACTAGGTAGTGGTTTCAAATGTTTTTGATTTATTTTCACCCCGAACCCTGGGGAAATGATCCAATTTGACGATCATATTTTTCGATCGGGTTGAAACCACCACCTAGTTGAACATTTGCATATTTAGATATTTCAATATCACACGAGCAGTGAAAAAAAAAAAGCTTGTTCAGGGTTGTATAAGGTAGGAGGGATGATCAATACCATCTGTTGAAGATTGTATGAAATCACCCCTTACAGGATTCCCCCTTTTTAAACCAACACCATCCAGGAATTCATTGGATGGGATAGGGGGTCAGTGAACACTCACTACTCATAGTTTGAGTACTGTACGAGGGGATGAAATTCTAATGTTGCCAGAGCCTGATTGTTCAAGGGGTCATCAGGAACCATGAAATCAAGATTTGTATTACACCCCTGAACACAAACATGACATTGGAAAACCCCCAATTTTCCATAGGAAATACATCTTCATTCATGGTGGATTTTCCATTGTCATCTTAGTTTTCGGGGGGTAACCCCTGACCTGTAGCATCATTGGGAATCCTTGGGCAGGGTTTTTCAGTGCCACAGTAACTTAACAGCTTCAAAGTGTTTTAGGTAGAAAAACACATCTTTTCAAAACATTTCTGGACCAAACAACGGCAGTTCCCCATGGTTTAGGAAGGACGATGAGTCGATTCTTGCATGATTCACTATTTTTAATTTTTCCCATGAGACGGAATGAAGGAGAGTTGATTTTATATACAAAGGAACCATTTCTGTTCAGTAAAGCTTTCTGTTGCACCAAAAAAAAGATGCAACCAACATTTTCCACTAATCACCAGGGTTTCAAATCATCCCAAGTCCATGAACATTACTTTTAGGGTCCCCAAGTGTTTCCAATCTTTTCTTAGATTTGCGCAGCTTGAAGCCATCTGGCTCAGGATTCATCGAAACACATGGGCTTGAGATTCCCCAAAATGTTCATGAGGAATCCATGTTCATGAGGAATCCAAAACAAGACTTGGATTCCTGGTAATTTTTGGATATAGAATCATGTATATCTAGTGATGAAATTTGTTTACCATTTAAACAGGGTATATATATATATGCATATTACCAACAACCTCCACACCCAACACGTGTTTTTTTTTCAATGACGAGACATCACAAAATTTCCATGGTGCGAAGGTTTTGAGCTTGGAAATGAGTTCTTGAAGTTGAAATTTCTCCCACGAAATTGCACATGAGCAATGAGGAAAGGTTCCGTTGTTGTTTTAGGTATATAGGGGATTATTATACTACACAGTTGAATGGGGATTATTTCATAAACCATATTAAACAACCAGGATTCAATGGAAAGTAAAAGGGTTCTTTTTGTGGCTCACCCTTTTGAACATGAAAATGGTGGTTTCCCCAATAGGCATCTCCTTTTCGAGGGGGCCTCGGTTCCATTTTCATTGGTAGATCTGAGGTCTATAAGCATTCCAGGTGGTGCCCACAAGCACTCCAAGGTGGTTGGGGATCAAGAATTTAATCTCCTTACTATCAAATGCAATTTTATGTCATACATCTTCAAAGTAAAAAAATCTTCAAAATGTATTGGGCATCTCTGTCCAAACATGCCCAAAATGAAGCTGCCTTAGAAAAAAAGCACTCGAACCCCTTGGTGTTCGGGGTTTCACGTCCCCTAAAAGGGGCGCCTTGGAACGGAGCGTCATGGATGTCTGCGAGTCGTCCTCCGAGTCCTCCGGAGAAAATCCGCAAAATCCTCGAATCCGCGACGCGGCCGCCGAAACGTTGGTCACCTGGGCCCAGCTGCCCGACACGGCAGACGCCCGGCATCGCTTTGATGATCATACTTCGGATGTCTTGGTGTGTCATGTGGCAGGGCGAGAGATACGCATCGCACAAAATCGGGCGAAGTGACTTGGAGATGTTTGGAATTATTTGAGAGTTGTTGTTGATGTTTGTTATTTTACATGAACACGTTTGAAACATAGAAATTCTACTCTACTTGGAATGTACTGCTTGCAAAAAAGGATTGCCAAGCCACAAATCCAAGTAACTCTAAGTTTTATGGATTCTTTTGGTCCAAACTTTTTTTTTCCAACATCAAAGGCAAGGAGAATTGGGTGTGACTGGATGCTGCGTCTGGGATGCGGCTGTGGTGTTGGCACGTTATTTGGAATGGGTCGATGAGCTACGTGGGAGTGCAACAGATCAAGCAGAGGCAGATGTGGATAATGATTCCGGGGAGGGGGGGTAGGAGGGTGTTGGCGACTCGGGAATTAGAATAAGTTTAGGTAATAGGTTTAGGATTTTGGGGGAACTTGTTTTTGGGTAAAATCTCAAGTGAAACTTCTATATAGATTCAGCATGGTCGGATAGTGGCAGCCGGTTTTGTTTAGATACTATTGCGTTGCAAAAAGTCCCAAACAGGACCTTTGTTAATATACATGGTTATGATATGTAATGTTGTAAATGCTATATAGCCGCTGTGGGTTGATTTTGTGAGACTTTTGATCCATTAAATGTGAAGGGCGGAGGGATACCTTGTAGGTTTTACCAAGGAGCTGCTGATTTTAATGAAATCACATTTATGTGATCTCATCAAATGGAGTCGCCATGGGTCACCTTCATGCCACTTTTGGATCTTGATGATGAACAGGTTGAGGTGATAGCTATTCTCGGGCGAGCAGAACCAAGGACTACCCTCCCCCCAATTTTCACAACGAATTCTGCAAATCTTGTCATGGACACTGTGGATTTAGGACCCCTCCAGCCATGCTGCAAAGTACAGGTCTTTTTTGCCAACTTAGGCCCCTTCGCACCTGTGGTTGTTGGTTTAAGAGCGGAAGGGTCTTCATATTTATCTAAAAAATGCATAGTGTCATGTCGTAACTTCACCCCAAGAACATAGCAGTCCAGGGTATGAAAAAAGAAGGGAAAGCAGAAAGTACCTTGTGAAACCACCCCCGAAAAACACCCAGATTGGTGGACTTTTGCATGTTCTTTTTCATCAACGTCCCTCTTTCAGTAGGGTGAAATCTTCCCCCACATGCTCTGGGGCAAACTATTTTTGACACCCCAAAACCTGCCGGTTTGAAACCACGTTTTTTTTCATAAGGTTTGGTAAAGGGTTTCACCTTTGCTCCAAGAATGTCACCTGAACATTGGGTTGGTGAATTAGTGCAGTCTACCCAGAATTTGTTTTAACCAACCAAACCCAGTTTCTACTTCATCTCACATCGTGGGGTTCTTGAATTGCACGTAAAAACCGCGAGAGCTGCCGCAAAAACCCCGTGACCGACAAAATCACAGCGTCAATGTCACACCGCACCGCATTTCACAGGATGCGGTTTACAACAGAAAATGTCTTGAGCTTGGAGCAGGCCCTGTGTTTGTCGAAGACTTCGAATGTGTGACTGGAGGGCCTGTGAAGCAAGAAATTCTTGGAGTCTTTTCCCCACAAAAAAAACATGTGAAAGTTTTTCGATGCATCTTTTTGGAAGAGTTTGAATGAATTTGGTGGTCCCTAATTTTTCTACGCATGCGGCATGCATATTTGCAGGTCCTCGAAGAATCATGAAACCATGAAGGACAGTTGAAGGACCTGTGATGACTGTGTTTTTGTTTGCAGAGGTTCTTTTAGATCCCCAAAACAGTCAGATTCAATCAGATTTGAGATCCAAACGCTGATCCTTAGAGCAGTTATTAGGGAGCAAGGTCGAGGGCTTGCCAGTGTCATGGAAATTTGTATATGTTTGCAAGGCTGTGGACTCGCCGGTTTATCTGCTGCAGCCTTGGGGGGGATGGTAGGGTGCCCCCAGGGATGTGTTGAGAAACGATGGAAAACGCCAAAATAATCCTCCTGTTTCCAGGGATGTCACACAACCAACTGGAATTTTGGTATATTTTTGTTGGGGGAATGGGATCCTTGTACATTGTACATATCATTCCCGCAACGTGTATAGCATGGCAATCAACTGGGCTAAGAAGCCGCCTGCAAAGTACGAAATTCCCGCGACGAGGCTGGGTTATATCATCGAACAAAACAGGTTTGTTTTGGTGATGGTTGATGGTTGATGATGATGATGATGATGATGATGATGATGATGATGATGATGATGATGGATGATGGATGATGGATGATGGATGGATGGATGGATGGATGGATGGATGGATGGATGGATGGATGGATGGATGGATGGATGGATGGATGGATGGATGGATGGATGGATGGATGGATGGATGGATGGATGGATGGATGGATGATGATGATGATGATGACGATGACGATGACGACGGCGACGATGACGATGACGATGATGACGATGACAATGATGACGATGACGATGATGATGATGATGATGATGATGACGACGATGACGATGATGATGATGATGATGATGATGATGATGAATATGAATGATGAATATGAATGATGAATGATGATTGATGAATGATGAATGATAAATGATGAGATACGCATGGCGGTTCCATCTCCTTTTCCAGTACAGTACAATACATTCTTTCCGGTTTTCATGGTTGATCACAAGATTGTGACTTCAAAAACGTGTTATCCGGTACTTCACCGGAAGACATGGAGTAGTTTGGGATCTGGCATTGCTTGTGGCAAAAAGGGCACGGATGTCACACCACTTTGGAGAAAGCTTTGAGTATCTACGAACCATTCAAAACTTGGCGTTGTTTTTGCAGTGGGCGAAGTTTTTTGGCATTCAGGAATGCGAATGCCTTGCTATCTTTACCAGAGTCCTTTGGAAAGCTGGAGAATTTGCAAAATGTTTGGCTGGATAAGGCGCGCAAATCACCGGCTGAGTCCACCGTAAGACAGATTGGTGATTGGTACGGTACCTTTTTGTTGAAGGTCAATGACAAAAGTCATAAGTTCTTGTCCAGGCGGTGTATATGACATTATATGACAATATTTTAAGAATGAGAAGAGCCAACCCTTTGCATCTGATTTGTTTAAAGGGAATCTCCTCCAAAACTTGTCCCCCTTCCATCCTGTTTGGTGGTGATGTTTGGCAGGGGCAGATGATGGTTCTGCCTGCCAGTAGTCGTTGCTTGTTGCGTGTGGCTGCTACACTCTACACCTCCTTAGAGGGCGACGTGCCAACAACTCTAGACCCAACGCCGACACGCAAAGCGAAAGCTACCTCTGAGTCCAGTGAAAAAGTGGATCGTATCATGGCTATCTTCAAAAGTGCCCTGGTGAAGATGATATCGTAACTTTGCTGCTGGGTGGGTAGGAATTTAGTAGTATATATATATATTATTTATATGTATATATAGTGAGACTATTGGTTGTACTAGTAGTACCTGTTCTATAGTACTAGTAACATTTGTGGTGAGGAACCATGGAAGGATGCAGTGTTTCCCACGTACTTGTTGTTACTTGGAAGGGAGCCGTAAATAGAAACTATAACATACACAAACTGTTTTGTAAGATTTAGTAGTATGACAAGCATACAGATTAGATATCATATGTTATACTGTTATATTAATAGTTGCATTTTACCATCATATGTGATGATTACAAATCTATAGTAGCTTTGGATTCTTTTTTGTGGGGCTTTGTTGGCACAGAGGATTTTGTGAACGACAAACCCTCTTGACATGAAGGGTTCCTGATTGACGTTCCAAACCAGACACACTGGCAGCATGGTGTCCGGCAGGAATTTATCAACTACTAATGACTAGTAGTTAGCAAGTTGGGCTGTAACGGCTGTAACCAGTAAGCCATTTTGGGCACTTGCAACCCAACTGAAACGGATTTGGTTTCACCCGTAGACGAAGTTGCAGCCGGACATTCACAGTGCACTCAAAACCCAAAAATATGCATCCGTTGACTTTGGCTTCAATTTGTTGATTATTTGTACTTTCCACCTTATGGTATGTCATGATTCGATTCAACCTATGCTTCGGGAACATGTTTTGACTTTTTCTGACCATCTTAAAGCAAATCAAGTTGAATCATACAGTTTGTTCCTTTTTTTGAATTGACATCCCAGGTGGTTGTCACTACAGTGGAAGGTGATGATTGATAGTGATCAGAACCCCCCTTTGTTTTACGCTGCCATCCTTGGACCAATTGCCTGAAGAAAGCTTTTGCGAATACAAACAAACAGACAGGCAGACAAACAACCAACCAAACAACCAAACAAACAACCAACCAAACAAACAAACAAACAAAAAAGCTAACAATCAAGCAAGCAAACCAGCAAACAAGCAACAAACAAATGAAAACATTTGGATAGGCCCACCCTGGTGTCATCCGATGGTCCCATCTTGGTACCCCCAAACGGCCAGACTTGCAGGTTTTGACCTCAACGGTGATGGTGTTTTGGATGCTTCGGAGCTCCGATCTGTACTGCAGCATGTGCGCGATGTAGGGTCTGCAATCAGTGATGAGATGATTGGTATGTTGGTGGAACAGATGGATACCAACCAGGAGTCCCGAAAACAAGAGGATGAATAAAAGGTGCTTGAAAAAAACTAACTTGGGATTTGTCGTTCTTCCCCATCAAGGTTTTGCAACCATCCTGTTTTTGATCGGTTTGTTTTTTTTTAAGTTTTGATTTTGACCTTATTATGTTCATTTTAAGCAGGCTTTTGATGGGGCACTCCTTTTCAACCAGTTCCATGCAGTTCCAAAAAAGGGGATGTCGGATGTAAGACTTGAAGATACCCAAAAAAAAACGAGTTTGAGGTGGAAACATGTGAAAATGCTTGTTGGAAGACAATGCTTCCTTTATATGCCATAAGGACCCAGAAATCTCTGTTTAACTTCCGTTCTGGGGCACTATCAACAGATATCTCTCGGAAGCTGGTTCTTGGTGTCATCTACTCCCTCCCCCACCCCCAGTTGAACAACAGTTCGCTTGGT
>DF242037.1:0-64939 GCA_000507305.1 Breviolum minutum Mf 1.05b.01 | reverse complement strand
GGGGGGGGGGCGGGGAGGGGTGATTTTAGGCGAAGTAAAAGCGCGCCCCAAAGACATTATCAGCTTTAGCTTAGACTATATAAGCAAAAGCAAAGTACAGACAAGCAATCCGTCATCAAGCCCCATTTCACTAGACACGCCGGCAAGGCCGGCGGATTTACCTACTAATTTACCATTAGACTTAGCTGAATATACGTAGGGAAATATACCAGTCTCATGGATCCTATGGGTGATGATACAGTATTTATACTCAACATGGTTTTTTGTTATCAAGCTCAATGGAGATTGAGTCCACTGGTATGGGTTTGCTTCTTGTTACAAATGACGGTTTGCACAGATTTCTTCTGGGTTTTCTGACATCCTTAGTTTAGATTTCTCGGAGTCACGAGTCTGATTTGATCAACCCGTGTCGAAAATCCTCAGTCAATCTTATGTTTGTTGGGAAATTTCTCGCAAATTCGCAGTTTTTGTTGATGACCCCTTGGTTTCCTAACATCAATCCAATCCATTCAGTTGTGGATCTTTCGGGGTTGGAAGATTTTGGTTCATCAAAACTAACAGCCAACACCTAACAGGTTGTCCCTTGCCAAAAAGCCTTAAAAGAGCTGGTCTTTCTATTGCCCCCACTTTTTACTTGTGCCATGCTTTAGATTCCAGCTGCTACTTTGATAGGGCCTTGATGGTCATCAACAATATGACGGAGGGATTTGTATACCCACCATGAATGGTCATGCAGTTCTTAACAAATGCATGTAGCATTACATATATATATATTATTATTATTATGATTATTATTATTATATATTACTGTATAGATATAGATGTAGGTTGTCACCCGTTTTTTGGTGACTTGACTAGACTATGATACGTGCGAACGTTATCCCAAAATAGTTGTGCCCCACCATCGACTTAAACCCTGAGTTTGTGTACATTTTATGGAGATACACCTTCTCAAAGTGTCATTTGGTGTACCACTCACTAATTTTGAATCATTGCGGAATATGGAGAGATACCTTCAAGAAAAGAGGTCATTTTATGTACCACTCACTCAATTTTCGAGTATATAACTTCTCCATCATGCGAAATCGCATTCGCATGCAACTCAACCATTTCTGCGGCGTTTTTCAGGTGTGATTTGGGTCTTATTGAGTCGAGGGATGCCTCCCAACTTATTGATGGCCATGTCTCAGGCTTGGGGGGTAGTGGAAGATGTAGGGTCTCGAAGCAGCGATCGCAGGTTTGTTACGGTTGATGGTTCAGAAATCCCATTCCCAACCACCGTTTGGATGTGTAGGAACACGTTGTTTCAATAATAACCTCAACTGGTGCTAGCCGGATTTCTGAACCATCAACAGTATGTTACCAGAAACGAACCACTCCTGGATGGTGGTTTTCGATATTTTTTATGGTCACCCCGATCCTTGGAAATGATCCAATTTGATGGTTGCATATTTTGCAAATGGGCTGGTTCAACCACCAACTAGGCTCTGTTTTGTATGTTTTGCTAGATATGTTTGGGTCTACATCCTCAAAAAGGTGAGGATGTTGATTTCCAGAATTTGTTGGATAAACCATGCTCATGTTTGTTTGCTGAAATCTATCATGTTCAACGCAAAGTGACTTGCTTCCCCTTTGGGCAGCGAATGATGTCGATGGTCCAAAGTGTTTACCTTCATGTTTTGTGAATTCACAGGCAGGTTTTCTTCACGTTAGGTTATTTCAGTGGATTTAAGAGTTTAAGAAAGCATCTTCAGTGATTGGTTATGTTCCATAGAGATCAAGAGGTAACATCATGATGATGAACTGTGCAATCATTCTGCAACGATGCCATTGAACATGTGGGTCTACACATGCATATATAAACCCTACTGTATACGCTTGTGGCATTGACATCAGTGACTGAAACAGACTGTGTTGTTGTTGTTGTTGTTGTTGTTGTTGTTGTTGTTGTTGTTGTTTCACACAAATCACCCATCATTTGACTCCCATGAAGCAGTACATTCCCAACGCATATCGCGACTTAACCACGGATGCAGTGAAATTTCCATATATGTTGACAGTCTTGCCAGCTTCAATCAAAACTCAACCGATGTTTTCCGAAAAGTCACGACTCAATCCTGATGCTAGCAAGACCCCAACAAGAAAGGCTGGTGGTTTTAAAGGAGTTGGGTTTTGATAACCTTTATTGTTCAGCTGGCTATTCCTTCCAATCCAGGCACTCCAGGTAACCCGGTTGGCGAATCAACTCCACCCTTCCTGACGTCGAACAGGTGATGTCGATGCTGTTTTTGGGATTTCTTCCCACCATGCAGGCCTGCTTGTTAGGGCAGATACTGTAAAATCTGTAAAGCAAAGCTTAGAGAGTCCAAGTTAGTGAGTAATATTATTTACCCTCCGGTAAACTAACATAGTAGTGGAAAATGGACCCTTTGAAGATGTATTTCCTATTTAAAATGGGGATTTTCCATGGCTATGTTAGTTTACCAGAGGGTACACATAATTTTGCTTAGGTTTGCGGTGCAGTATATACGTAGTAACAATTTATAGCTGACATTTTGATATATATATATATAATCCCCCAATTGGCAATATATACCATTTATATATAGCCTCTTGGGGGATTATATGCTACCTACAACCTATTAACGGAACCAGAAACAACCATTGAGTTTACTGATGTTTACAGAGTTTTGTCGTCCAGGATTTTTGCCATGAAGAGTAACGCCAAGTCAATGTGGTAATGGATGAAATCATGTTTCAACAAGTACCCTACCTGAAAGAAAAAACACAGCCGCTAAAAGAAGGTGGTTGGGAAACTACTTGTTGCTTTCCTTTTGGGAAAGCCTATTTTCAGGTGCGAACTCTTAGTTTCAGGGAGGGTACTTCAATCACTTAAGAGCTGGTGGTTGTAACCAGCAAATCTATCTCGCTTCGCACCTTCACCCTTTTTCGAGTGGCGTGAAACCATGTTTGTCATGTTTAGAACACAGTGCCCAGTCTGCTGAGTTTTGCTACAATTGTAGTACCAGAGTACCAGAGGTAGACTATATTACTATATGATTAATTGTGTCCATCATCCATCTATATCCTTAGTCTTCCAGAATCCTCCAAATACCTTCTGAGGATGTGTTTGGACTCCCGCCAAAAAGGCCCTCTCAGGAAGTGTTTCGGGGCTAACATTTATCACAAGGTATTTGGAAGACGATGGAAAAAGTCCCATAAGCTATGATATCCAGGGATTTCTTTCATTTCATAGCCAGGGGCGAAAAGTTAATCCTTTCCTTGATTTCAATCAGATGGATCTCAGCCAACTCGATTACGACATGAACAGCCCTTTGTAAAAGATCACCTGCCTGGTAATACAGTCAATCCTTTATAGATGACTTTATCATTTGTTTCTAGCCAGGACAAACATTTAAAAAACATACCCTAGTCTTCCAAATATCTTGTGAGTAGGCCTTTGGACCCGTAAACCTCTTAAGGCCGAAGGCCTGGAAAGTGAGTCCAAACCATCTCCTTAGAACGTATGACTAGAGGATTATGGAAGACTTCAAGATTTGGTGGTGTTTTTCTAACAATTTCTTTCTCATGGCTCACCGGCTCACAGAACTGAACAAACACGTGAAGCCTGCCATCCTTTTCTAGGTGGTGGTTTCAAATATGTTTTGTTAATGTTCATCACGATCCCTGGGGAACCTGTTCATCTTTGACGGTTGCATATTTTTCAAAATAAGTTGAAAACACCAACTAGACTCCGTTTTACTAGAGATTTTTGGGTCTACATTCTCAAAAAGGTGAGTTAGGTAGTGATTTCAAATATTTTTTATGTTCATCCCTATTTGGGAAGATTCCCATTTTGACGAGCATATTTTTCAGATGGGTTGGTTCCAACCACCAACCCCGTGATGACGTTGATGAAACCAGAATTTGTTGGAGCCCGAAGTTTCCCCGCCCGAAATCCTGCCATCCAAACTTGGACATCCAGGAGACACTATTCACATCAGATGGACCAGTTGGGGTTTCCTGGAAGCTGGACCATGCCGGACCATTCGTTGGCCAAATCTGAGACAGTGACATCTTCACTGATTTTTTTGTGTTTGGGGATGGTTGGTAGTTGTTTCAGATTTCATGCTTCAGCATATTGTAGAAACGTCATATTGCAGACATATATATTATTTAGATAGATATATGTTTGAGACCATTACTCAAGATTATGATCAGGAGTGTGTAAACACTCTGATGTTGAGACATGAGGCCCCATTCCATCGAAATAAAGATTCTTCAGTGGATGCTTCCACATAAGATCAGCTTGTGAGTTGATACCCCATATATGTATACCATGAGCCCCCACATCCATGAACCATGAATGTTTTGGCCACCTAAAAACCAGGTTATTTACCATAAAACCCTCTAAACATGTAGGTTTGTTGGGCCCATGAGATATTTATATATATATATACGCCATTTTTTGAATACGCCATTTTTTGTGGCTGAACATGTTGGGATATGGAAACACACACACATACACAATTTGGCCCATCATTCCTTTGGAGGCCAAGTTGCGTTTGCTACAAGGCTGTGAATCGTTTGGCACCAGTAAGCCACCCATGGGCCCCAATATATTGCTCTCAGAAAGCTCAAAAAATTCGACAATGGCATATGTGTGTACTTTGATAGTTAATACTGGACCACTAGAAATATGTGTGTTTGACATGTATGAATGAATAGTATGTTTATACATAAAGATATTTCAATTTCATGATGCTACTGCTTAGCTTTGTTTGTCAACATACATATGCACCTGTTTTTGAAACTTAGATTTTTCCTCTAATTGCATCGGACATCACCGGACTAGATCATGGCCTACCTCTTCATTTGTGGCATTCAAAGCGCATCGCGTTTGCTCTTCATCGTTTGGAACTTTAACGAGGACCCTTGTCACTGAAGGCACTGAGATATATACGTTGATTTGGATGGGAAACGCCGAAGCTACTTCTGGAGTGAAGTCTACTTCTGGTGATTTTAGACAATTTGCCTCATTCAATAGGAAAATGATGATCTTTCAGTGACCATAATTTTCCGTGCCGAACTATTAGTTTTGGTGTATAAATGTGTGTGTGCGTGTGTGCGCTTGTACCTACCAAGACTATATGGTTCACAAAGTGTTCGAGTGTTCTGGTTCGATGAGATGATTTGTTCCAAGCTTGTAGAATAGGAGTTGTCTCAAGATGAGCAATGAACAAAAACAACTGGTTGTTTAGGGTAGGTGATGAAATCCTCACCAGTTACAAGACGCGATTCTAATAGACCAATATAGACCATGATTTTGGGATCCCGTCATTTAACAACCAAATTTGATGCCTTTTTGGGTTGCAGTTCCAGGTTTAGCTCCACCTTTCATTGTCCAAGATTTTGGGGGTCAACATACGTTTGGGATGTTGGTTTGAATCATGACTCCATTTTTATCTTAAACTAATCAGAAATCTTCAAGAAACACCATGTTTGGTGACATGTGTTTGTTTTTTGTTCAATTCCAGTCGATTTTTGCTCAGGCAAAAATTGGAAAAATTGGTCCGTTTCACAACCTCACCCCCTAAGATTCATAGTCGATGATGTTTGTTGAATGAAACAGGGGCCCCTTTTAAGATTGGCCCCAAGGATCATTTGTTTTACCGTAGGCGAAAATGGAGATCCGATGACCCCGATGACTCGATGACTGTTGGGGGGAAATTTGATTTGACACACAAAACTTAGGCACCAGCAATCATCGATTTAACACCAACATTTTTCGAGTAATACAAATACACTAAATAGAAAGAATAGAACAACATTTTGAAAGAAATCACAAGACATCCAAAACAACAACTTTTTGTGGCCCTTTTTTTAACCAGGACTTTCAAGGAGGATTTCAAATTGCCGCCAAGCGGATTGGAATGTTGGAAAGTTTGAGAGCAGGCGCTTTGTCAAATGGTCAAAGCTCCCCAAACTTCCAGACAAAGAAGTATAGCTGGCTGCACCAACGGGACCATGTGTGGATGAGTTTTCAAATGGGTGTTTCCAAAAATAGGGGTACCCCAAAATGGATGGTTTATAATGGAAAACCCTATTAAAATGGATGATTTGGGGGTACCACTATTTTTGGAAACATCCAAATGAACATCAAAGATGGTCATTGCCATTGATTAGGGTGTGTCACACGTTGCTGATTGTTTTTTTGCATTGGATGATAGGATTCATGCAGTGGTTGGTCAGCACATACATATTCGAAAGATCCGCTTGATACAAGCAATAAGTCATCGATTCTATACTGTAACTTATTTACCCTGCCTTGAGCAAGTATGTGAATGAAAAGGAATTCGTTCGAGAGAGTCTTCTGGTGTTTTTTTGTTAATGTTCTTCAATCAGAATGAAAAAATGAAAAAAAGCAAAATGATACAGAAGCACGAAGAACATCCCTGGCCAACTTGAGAACCATCAGAACCTTTTTTTTGGGGGGGATACGGGGATACTGTATTCTAGGTGGTGGTTTCAAATATTTTTTATGTTCATTCCTACTTGGGGAAGATGAACCCATTTTGACGAGCATATTTTTCAAATGGGTTGGTTCAACCACCAACTAGTAACTAGTATTTGTTTGATTTTTTTCAGATGTTCAAACGTTTCAGCGTTTCAGTTTCTGAACGTTTTTCTCAGATGCCCCGTCGACATTTGGAAATGTTCGACCTTCCAAGTTGATATTGATACTCTTCGGTTTCATCGGTGGCTTAAGTTGAACCACTTGAAAATTGATTCTGTTGATGGAGGACATCCTGCACCACCAGGGATGTGTGTAGATATTGGGATAAACTACCTATCAACCGGTGCAGGATTACTTGCATCAACAGTAGTGAACATCCCACTATTTATAGATCTGGTCAAATTATTGCGACCTCACGCGAGTTTTGGGCCCCCAAAAAGGTAGCGAACTTTAGGGGGGAAATGGGTATTTCAGGAAAATCCAGGTCGGCAAAATATTATTTAATTTTCGCCAGATAAAAATGTTTTTTTGGGTTTGGGATACATTCCAGGTCGAGAAATTTATTCCCCAAGGATCCAATCACCTTGTCATAATCACCTCCGAAACGAAAGGTATTTAGGTTCCATGATACCATTCTCACAAGGTGATTGGATCCCTACAAATTGTAACAGGATGTATATATATATATATTTGTGCCAGGGTCTAAGCTCCCATTAGTTCCATATAATAGGGGATGGTTTCTTGCTATCAATCACTTTTGGAGCAATATTTACAACATTTTGGTGGGTGTGTCTGGCATGGGGATTTAACGAAGACTATGGTGGATTGACGATCGATGGTGGATGGACGATGTTGTATAGATTTTCACACCTTTTATGGTTTCAATTCCCTTCTTTTGTTTGGCCCTCATACAACATGGGTGGCGTGAAAGGTGATCATTCCCGGTACAAATCCAAGGGGTGATTCACATCGGAGCTCGACTGTCCGAATTTCGCTTCATAATAGGGGATGGTAGGTGTTGAGGCTCGAGCCTCCCGGTTTGTAACCCCGGCACACCCGGGGTAGGATTCTGGGTTTCTACGCGAATCGAGCCATGTCATGTTTATCCATCGAAGTGAAGCGTGAGTTAGCAGAACTGGTATCTTCAATTTCAATGGTTGATGGCCCATGTCCCTGCTATAGTTATTTCACTGGTATCATTTACCCGAAGTGTCTGGTTTGTGAATTTGACGATCGAATAGTTTGGGATGTCGAGATGGTGCATCAACAGTGCAAAACTGGTGCGAATTTTTGGCAAGATGGTCTTCAGTGTCCAAGATGTACACATGATCCTGTACGATCCTTTCCTTTGCATATTCGAATCGAAGATGATGAAATTCTACGAAGCAATGAAAAGGTTGTACTCTTTCGAGCAAAGAATCTTTTGACATCCAGGACACCATGTGTTGATGCAAGGGATCTTTTCTCAGGAGTGATGCCAGCCGATGGGGGGTCAGCTAGATCACCTCAACAATCTGTCATTTTGGCCGAATTGTTTTGCGGAGGATTCTCCGGTTGGTCACATGTCAATCGTACTCTGGTAGATTTGGGAGTACCCATTCATCATGCATGGAGCCTTGACATTGATAACGTTGCGTTGCAAACGTATGTGCGAACACATAGTGATTTTGTGATGATTCGAGATTGCAAGGAAGCCAAAATGGTTCAAGATCAAGATGGTGGGAACCCATCATACCGAAAAGTTGCAATCCAATCTGATGTGAGACTTGGTTGGTATTTGTCCCATTTACCATGTGCGCATACCGATGTTCTTTTGATGTCACCTCCATGTCCACCATGGTCATTTGCAGCAAAAGCACGTGGGTTACATGTTGCAGAAGGTAGGACATTTGTGTATGCATGGGGGCTGGTAGCAATCCTTCGTCCGGCAGTCGTTGCAATTGAAGAAGTAGCATCAATGATTCAACATAGTCAATGGCCTTTGTTGCGTAAAGTAATTGAGTGGGCTGGCTATCGAATCATTGCATCGGAAAGCATTAATTTGAATCAAGTGTTGCCACAAAATCGCAATCGTGTTATCATGTTGGCAGTTGATTGTCATGCAAGTGATGTCGCAAAGGCATTCGAGTGGGTGCATTGGCCAGTAGGGAGACCATTGACATTAGCAACTTCCAAATGTATCTTGCAACATGACAAAGTAAGATATGAAGAAGTTGTTCCTGATCAAGAAACTATTGGCATGTACTTGGATCCTGCTATGTTACCTAAAGGTGATCATGAAGGAATCAAGAAGAAGACGAAAAAAGAAGTCAGATAGTATCGTATTCGTGAACTTCACCATGAAAGTGTTGCATGCATTATGGCTAATTACAGTAAAGGTCATAGGTTGCCCAAAGAAGTTTTGCAACAAGGCGGACTTTATGGTAGCTTCATCATGCAAGCCAATACGATTAGATTTTTGACGATTGAAGAAATCACCATGTTGATGGGGGTCATTCATGAAACTTATTTGCCCGACTTTGGTAACGTTGCTACACATTTGGTTGGCAATGGCATTTCAACCCCGCATGCCTGTATTGCGATCCTGAATGCATTGGTTGCCTTCAAAGCTGACATTTTGCCATTATCCATTCAAGAGATGTTTGCACAGGTGATTTCAGAAAGAATGACCAATGAAAACATCAGTAGTGAAAAGTTTGGGGATTTCATCCGTATCTACAAGAATGATGACTCCATGTTGCAGGATGAAAGCACAATTCTGATGCAATCATTTATCACGGTTTGGGTGAAGTCTCCCACAAGTCAGATCCAGTACAACAGTGAATCAGGACTCCCTTTGCTAAAGTCATTGGATATGCTTACAGGTCCTAGTATTCCTGCGCAGGTTGAACTTGAAGTGAATGGAGAAAATCGTTTGGCGATCCTGTCATCCGACCTTGCAGCCGTCGAACCTGTTGTCATTCGAACCAATGTTCCCAGCGTGTTGCATGTTGATGACAAAGCATTTTATACTACGACCAATTCGATCATCATTGCATTGACTTGTGAAGGCCCCATCTTGTTGAAAAGGCAATCTGGATTGATTATCAGTGAAGTGACCAAAACATTGCATGAGTTTTTTCCTGAGATTGTGTCGAATAACATCATCGTTTGTGACCCACTTGGGATTCAACATGATCAGGAATGTACTTGCCCTGACATCATCATCATGCGATCCAAGAAAGAAGTCATGACAGAGAATGATCACAATCAAGCATTGAAGATCAAAATGTTACCATCATTCACCAAAGAACATGGTTACTTCAAAGTCAAATGTACTTGGTCCAACGCTTTCAAGATCTTACGAAAGTACCAGTCCGTAGGTTTGATTGAGGGATGCAAATGCCTTGGATGGGCGGTACAGATTTTGCCAACGAATGGACATGATGACGGTAAGATCTTGGTACAGATTGCACCTTTACCTGGTAAACTTGCAGTGACACAAAATCAGATTGAGATGTACATTGCTACTGCGTTGAGCATAGCCGAATTTCCTGAGCAACGTGATGCAAGACATCCAATGTATGGTGATCGATGCGTTCATGTTAAATTGTGGGGACAATGGGCGTGGAAAGGATTCATTTCACCATCACAATTTGTCAGTGTGTTTTTGCACCCATGGGAAAATGCTACCTCACATCTGGGAGAGCAGACATCACTACGTGCTGTTTGGAAAGGACATCAAGTGTTTGAGCATAGCGCATTTACAATGGAACATGACCCAAACATTGTCATCAAATTGTTCCTGGTGTTTCAACTACATGGGGGGGGAAACAAAGAACAAGCTATCCAAGAATGCAAGAACAAATTTGCGGTTTTCCTACTTTCCAAAGGTGCAGACATGCATCAGACGACACATGCAGCGGATGTGTTAATGAGGTCAGCGGGATTGCAAACCGTAAACAAAATGATTGCATTGAGTGATGAACATGATAGGTTGAGTGGTTTGAAAAAGCTTTGTGAATCTCTTCATATTCAATGGCCAGATTTCCCTAAGGGCGATGAAGCAAAGAATCAGAAGATTGCAAGGAATTTCAGACAATCAGGAAGAAAGATCACAAGTCCATCTGCAGACATGTTGCATCTCGTTCCTGGCACATTCACCAATGACGATGGCACTGAGACACAAATTGTATCGAGGGTTGCCAATGGTATCTCGGGAGTATGTTTGTTAGACCCCCAAGCTGCTTTACCATGGATTCAAGAGCAGAGGGAGATTTGTAGCGACGAGATGGCTATAGTCGTTCTTGGTCATGAATGTCCAGGCAAACCATCATCCAATTGCAAACAGATTTGTATTCCTGCACTTTCAGCTCATGCTCAATCACCATTGATTATCACTGGATGCCTACATAATTTAGGTCAGAAACATGTGACAGTCAAAAAAGAAGATCAAGATCAAGTGACAGTCGAGGAAACGGTTGTCATTGCAGTCACAACATATAGAGATGAATTGCCTGATGGTGAATGGAGCAACATCGTCAGTCAGCCCGTCAAATGTGCACTGATTGCATTGGGAATCCAAGAAGAAGATGCATTAGCAGCACCGCCATGGGGTCGTTCATGGCAGCATAATGGATCGAAATCGGAGCCGCAGTTCGCAACAAGCATTCAATTCCATGCCAGGGTTTTGATATCGAAATTGGAAAGGTTCCTGAAGCTTTCAGGAAGAGGAGGAACGTATGTCACCCCAAAAATGGACAGCAATACAGCTGACAATAGGTATGCAATCGTTTGGGTTGAACATGATCCTGTGTCCATCGCCAAATTGTTGGTTGATATTCCATCGCATTTAGGACCGGTTAGAACCATGAGAGGCAAAGGTGACAACATGAAATGTTCTCGAGGCATTCGTTGTAAACATGTCGATTTCGAGGCCATTTTCAAGAAGTTGAAACCATTGCAGGAACTGCCTGATGTAAGACCTGTGTCTAAGCTGTATAAAATCCAACCCGTTCCTTTGGGTGCAGATCAAAATGCAGTGGCAACATGGCTGAAACAGCAGAAGATTGAAGCACGACCCATCAAAGCCTTAGGACATACAGCATGGCTGATAGGTAGCACCAATCCTGTATCAACACAATTCCTCACATGGAATGGGAAAGCAGTGATGGTCAAGGAAATTCAATCTAAGCACATGAACAAGCAGAATGCAGTCATGGCTGGTTCTCTACCTCGTCCACGGCCATCTGTATCTAGCTCTTCATCAAGCACACGTGCAGGGACTGAGGATGGTGTGTTCAACAATGATCCATGGAGTAAATACACACCAACAACAGCACACAAGCAGCCATTGAATGCAGCGGTTAGTACATTTCCCAGACAAGTTGAAGCACCAACCGAAGCACGCTTTGCAAAGCAGGATGAACAAATTACCAGGTTGGAACAAAATGTTATCCAATTGCAGGAAAGACTGGACAAGAAAGACAACGATGACCGTACATTTCAGCAAGGCATCCAAAAAGACATCGCAACTGTCAAGCATGATGTAGCGGAACAAATTGGTATCATGAGCAAGCAGTTTGAATCAAGCATCAGTAGGGCTCTAAAAAAGCAAGACGATCAGATGTCATCAGGGTTTGCTGAATTGAAACAGATGTTACGCATGTCCAATCAACCAGTTGCATCGAAGAAAGCAAAAGTTGCACCCCCAGGGGACAAATCTGGGGAAATGATTGTTGAAGAAGATCCTCATTTATGACTATTCATGGTCATTATTCATGCGAAGAACATTGATATTCGGAAGCTTTCTTGCATTTGGACGTACCATATATTTCGCTTGGTAGTTGGCATTTTGACAACATCGGTGTATCATCAAATCTTGATTTTATTGCAGAGCTGTAACAACACACTTTGCAAATTCGATGCATTTGTTTGTGATTCGCTCCGACACATTTTCGGAACATTAATTTGCAATTTTCACACTGTTGGTGGCATGCAGTTGTCCCTCTTTTTGCATTTTGCCGGACGGACTTTACATGAAGTAGTGAGTAACTTGGAGTGCCCCGAAATGGGCATAAACCATCAGATATTTCCATTCACATTGCATCACCATTTTGATCTTCAGTGTGTGCAGTATCGGTGTTTGTTGACATCTTGCATTCGTTCATTTTATGCACGCAAAGATCCATCACATGACCATTTGAAAGCCACACGAGTTGGCGAAGCGAAGAATCCAGGCCCATCGAGAAAAAGCAAAGAGCAGTATATTACCATGTCCGTTTGCAATCCACATGCTATCCTATCCCACAAGAAAGAGTTACTTGAACACAAGTCACAATTGATTTTTGCATCAGAAACTTCAGCAACTAAAGCGGCTCAGCATGAGTTTTCTCACAACATTGGAAAGGACAGTTTTACATGTTATTGGAGTGAACCAGTGGCATCTAGATTTAGTACACGAGATGATAGCTTTTCATTGAGGGGTGAATCACTTGGAACGGCTGTTGTTACAAGTTTACCTTCAAGAAAACTTCGGACACAAATTGATCCTGAATTGTTTGCAACATGTCGGATTTCTGCGGGGATTGTCCAATTTGCAGGTGCAGATATTTTAGTTGTTTCTATCTACGGCTATCCCGCCGGAACTAGTGACCGTAAGAGACTCAATGATCTTCTACTAGCAAGGGCTTATGATTTAATCACAAAGACCAACTTGCCATTTATCCTCGGGGGGGATTTTAACACTCCCCCAACTGAGTTACCATCCTATGCAGCATTTCGTAATCTTGGCACTTGCGAAGCTTTTGAGTATTGCCATAGAGTTCTTGGATACCAACTGCCACCAACATGCCGGGGTGCAACTCGAAATGACACAATGATTTTTCACCCGTTTATTTCCAAATTTATTTACAAAATGGAAGTTAGAGATGACCTCAAGATGGATGTACATTCACCATTGCTCGTCCATTTTAATGTCCTCATTCCGATACCCCCGAGATTTCGATGGAAGATTCCTGAATCATGGGCCATGTTTGACATCAATCCTGAGATCTTCAAAAATTGTTATCTTAAGGTTCGGCAACGCAGTAATCTTGAAGAGATTATTGACAGTCAAAGCCTTGATGTTGAAGAAATGTTACAACAGTGGTCCCAAAGTATCGAAAAAGCAGTTGATCAGACATTGCAGTTACAACACCAACTCGATCCTGTGAAGTGTGGGGTACCTGGTCTTCCCAAATCGTGCAAAGGGAGGTGTGGTGATCGACCCTTGAAAGAAGTAGATGTTGTAAAACCTCCTAAAAAAGATGAACATACAAAGTTTGAACCTGATGAAGAAATCTTTCGTATGAAAACAAAACACAAAGTGAAACAGTGTCGACGAATTCGAACATTGCTTAAGGGCATTCTTTCAGCAACTTCTCAATCCCATGAAAACCACTGGACTGAAGAAACCAGAAATTCACTACAGCAACAGTGGAATTGCATTTTGAAAGCACAAGGCTATAGTGGAGGTTGGATGAAATGGATCATGGGTTTCCAAGATGTAACTTTTGTTCCATATGGCATACCGAAATACGATCTTCTCTATGCGCTGGCTCAAATGACCGAACATGATTGTGCTATCGCATGTAAAGATGAATCCTCAAATCGATCAAAGAATTTTAAACGAAAAATCCAACTTGATCTTAAAGAGGGTTCTGGAAAAATGGTATACCGTATGGTAAAAGGAACACAGCCAAAAACACTTCAGGGTATCCCGAAGCGAGTTGTATGTAATGCCGTTTTACTAAGGCAATCACGGGGGAAATCGACACTCAAATTGCATGATGATATCCAATTTGAAATCAATAGTGAAGCAAATTTTGGTGATGCTATTGTGCAATTACATTCACAAGAAGGAAGGTTCATAACATTTACATGTACACAGGGACACATTCCATGCAATGGCCTTTTGTCGCAACAGTCGTATGCATACCAACCAAAAGAAATTTTCTCAGAATTCAAACACTTTTGGTCACCCATGTGGCTAAGAGAAACAGCAGATGAAAATCTTGATGATGAGGCATGGTCGTCATTTTTTCAAGAGATGAGTCAAGTTAACTTGCCAAATTTCGACATTAAGGTGGAACTTCATGACCCCAAAATTTGGGTAGAAACCATCCATAATATGAAATCTGGTACAGCACATGGTGTATGCGGCTGGAGAGTAGAAGAGCTGAAAAAACTTCCCTTCGTCGCAGTACAAGATCTAACAAAAATTTTTAATAGAATATGGCCAAGCGGGTTTCCGCCGAGCATGATGCGAGCACGAACTGTGCTTTTGGCTAAAAATAGTAATCCAAAAGGTATTCAGGATGGTCGCCCGATCACAATCCTCTCGGTATTGGTTCGCTTGGCATCTAAAATAGTGGCCGATCAGGTCCTAAGACAATTAGCATTGTTTTTGCCTGTTCACATCTCAGGTGGACTGCCAAATCGTGGAGTGAAGGATCTATCATTATTGCAGCAGTTTGCAATTGAAAAAGCACTCCATAACTCAGACACTCTTGGCGGATTCACCCTTGATCTATCCAAAGCATTTAACAGGATACCTCGCAGACCTTTACAATGGCTGTTTCGGGCTTTCGGGATACCCAGTGAAGCGACTCGTTTCTGGTTCTTTAATCTCGAGCATTTGGTTAGACTACCACAATGCATGGGTACCTTAGGACCTCAAATTGCATCCCGCACTGGAATTCCAGAAGGTGACGCTATGAGCGTATTGGGTATGGTTATTTTATCCAGCGCCTACCATTATCGAATACAATCACCAGTATTACAACCGTTCTCATATGCGGACAACTGGTCGTGGATCACACGAGAGCAAAGAACCATGATGTTAACTCTGCAAAAAGTGTTGAACTTTGCCACCGCCTTGAGACTTGAAATCGATTTTCAAAAGTCCTGGTCGTGGGGGTCTACTAAAAATTTCAGGCAGACATGTGAATCTCTGAATGTGTTATTTCCTGATGGTTCAATGAAAATCCCTGTGAAATTTTCAGCCAAAGATTTGGGATACCAGATACATTACAATAAACATATGTCACTTGGAAGTATTGCAGATCGCATCAAAGAAGGGGCATGTCGTTGTGAACGTCTCAAATGGATTCCTATGAGCATTCAACAGAAAATCAAAATCATACAAACATCAATTTGGCCAGCAGCTTTACACAGTGCCGACACACAAGTGGTTTCTCCAAAACACTTCCGAACTCTACGTAGAGCTGCAACGGTTGCAATTGTTGGTGATCACAAGATGGCATCCCCTTTGTTGGCATGTTCAGTGTTGGGTCCATCACTACAAGACCCATTATTGTATACCATTCTTCAGACATTAAGAGCTCTTCGACGTATGGCAGCAACACATTTGGACTTTTCACGAGAATTCTTCAATTTTGCAAGCACATATGTGTCGCGAACAGCAATTGGCCCAGCTTCAGCTATGGCCAAATATCTTAAAAAGATTGGATGGATACTTGAAGAAAACGGAACCATACAAGGGCCACAAGGCCTTTCGTGCAATTTGTTCCAAAACTCAACCAAAGAAATTTGTGCTAAATTGCAGGCTGGATGGAGTTATTTTGTCCATTCGAGCATCGATCACAGAAAAGGGGTTGGTGTAAAGTGTTTTGACTGCCATCTCACATCTAAAGTGTACCAAACATTCCCACCTACTGAACAGTCCATAATCGCCCTCAATATGATTGGTGGTTTTCAGACGGGGTATACTAGGAATTTTTGGGATCCCAATTGTGATGGGAAGTGTGAATTATGTGACGCACCAGACGGAAGGCACCATCGGATGATGGAGTGCATGGCTTTTCATCCTGTTCGTGAAAAACATATGTCGGCTATCAATATCCTTCAAAATGAGTTTCCAGAGTGGATATATTTGCCAATTGCACAACAACACCCCGACCTTCCATTGTTGCGATTGAATAATAAATCACGTGAACTTCCAGCAGCAGAACCCATCGGGCAAACAGAGGGCAATGTGCCGTCATCACATTATCGTTTTTGGACTGATGGTGCCTGTTCAAATCCCACAAATAAAGATGCAAGATTGTCTACTTGGGCAGTTGNGCTAGGTGGTCATTCCCGGTACCAATCCAAGGGGTGATTCACATCGGATCTCAGACTGTCCGAATTTCGCTTCATAATAGGGGATGGTCATCAACCCAATAGTAGGGGTTTATACACCTATTACTACCGAAGGTGGGATGATCATCCCCAGTATGTATAGGGAGTTTGGACCCTGGCACATATATTGTAAAAAGTATTGGACGTTTTCTGATTCCCAAAGCCAGGCACTGCATGGCTATCTGCAGGGGGCACCTAGTCGCCCTGAAGGTTAGAACATGAACACAGAACATGCTCAGCAATGTAGATGGGTAGGGTGTGAGGATATGTAGACATCTAATGAACATGAAATATGTTGGTATTTTTTAAATGAAGTAATATGAAGTGCGTGAAATATGTAGAATCTAGAACGCGTCGTTTGTGTAGTGTTGTTTTCAAACATGCCATTTGCTATCATTCGAGTCTATTGTCTTTGAAGACAATTCATTTGTTGGACTTATCTTGCACAACAATATCCAAAACAATCCATGCATTTGTTGCAATGTAGGCCTCGCCTCCATGATGAAAAAATCAGAGTGCAGGAATTAGAACCTATGACTTATGACTAAGACGGTCAACTGGAGGAATCATAGGGTTGTCCAGCAGGTGCATTGAGAGGCTCTTTCCAAAAGACAAACTCCGTATTTTTTGTTGCTTCCAAATTTAAGAGAGCCAACTGACCAAATCGAAATCTGAATTCTTTAAACATTCCAAGATAGGGGAGGATGTATTGAAATCTTCCAAACATATCCAAACATTCCATCCTTACTATTCACAGATTCACGAAACATTTTGTATTTTTTTCCTGGTTGGCTGGTTGCTACCCAGGTCACCTGCAGCTACCAGGGATGGGACATGATCAACAAGCAGGTGCTGAAAAAAATCCATGGCGGAACATGGTCCGGTTGGCGAAAGGACAAAAAACATGGCGAGAAGAACCATATTGCATAGTTTTTAAACCACGTTACTAACGAAATGGGGTGGTGGAGAACTCAAAGGTTTTGGATGGTTTTGGATCAATTTTCACTAGGAGATCCTTGGAGAAATATTCGCTCCAATTTGAGGGGAATAGATTTTTCAAATGGGTGGAAACCAACCCACAAACCATAGATGACTAGGGTGGATGTGATTTCAACCATTTTCGACCAATCATTGTTGTTTCGAAGTGCTGGAGTCAGGCGGTGCTCTTCATCTCCTTGGTGACCTTGTTGCTTCTCTTTAAGGCGCCTCCATCTTTGTGTTGATGTGTCGTTGGATCTCGGCCGTTTTACTCGTATTCAGCCAGGCTGAGAGAGGTTTGAAGTTTGCGTTTTTTTTAAGATGAATAACATGATGTCAATTAAGTAGACATATGAATATGTGTACTGTATATACTTATTATGTTATTCAGATTGCGTTTATCCTTGGTCATGATTGAATCCATTCAATGCATGCAATTTCACCTGTAATTACATGTATCTATCTAATCTCATTTAAGTTCATAGCTGCGCTGCAGAAAATTCATCTCTCAATTTGTTTCGTTATGCAGAAGCAGGTGAAGTAGCAAAAAAAAGTCCATCTCCAACACTACTCCATCGAGAATACCATCAGCTGCAATAGTAAAATGCAATTCATTTCTGGACCTTCAAAGGGGTGCCAATGCAACCCTAAGGGATGGTGAATTGACACCCTTTAGGAACCAGTTGGCACCCCTTTGAAGGTGCTGATTGTCATTTCTGCCATTCAGAATTTTACTTTGCCATCTTTGCCCCTACAGAATCCGTTACCTTTCCAATCTTTCCATCTTGAAGCCAAGGCACCACATTGTTATTCTGCCTACGTGTTGCCCAGCTCCAACTTCTGGGAGGCATCGGAGATACCAAACCTTGGGGGTATGAAAGTTCCCAACGGGACCACAAGATGAGCTAATGAAACAAGGGGCCCCATTTAGGGATCTTTAGGGGATTTATTTGGGGATGGAAAAACGTACCCCAGTTATGAGGGGAATCAATTTGTCAATGGAAAGTAAGAGGTTATTTTTCGTGGCTCACAAGATGACAAGTCCTTTTTGGCTTTAGGTTCCTGTTATATAGAAGTTCTTATGATTGCCTGGGACATCAGTAAACATGCAGTCAGATTTGCTCGGGGGCTCGGGAACTGTTTTTCAGGGTCAATTGTGATGTCGAGTCGAGTGATGGAATAATAAGATTCGATGGTAGGTCCGTGGGTGGGAATCTTCCCAAGTGGCATTATTTCAAGATGATAAGTCACCTCCAATTTGGACCAACCACACATTTGTTGACATTGGTGATATACTTGAGACATTTGCGCAACATACACCCTCTTTTCCAACTACCAGGGTCTTTTTGTTGCACATGTTATTCAAAAAAAGAACTGCTCAGCACGTATTCTTTCACCTTTATTGACAGGAAATGACTTTTCACTACTTTTCATTTGAAAAGTCTTTAACAGGATCTAGCTGTGTAAACTTGGAACCAGCCATATCAAGTTGGCGCCTTCAAAACAGCCACCATTGGGTCAGAAAGTCTGATCCTGAAGCGTAGTAGCCATCGTTTTGGATGAAGCGATAGCCAGGCATTACCATCCCAAAAGACCTTCATCCTTTTGATGCTTGCAGAGATGATGTCCTTTGTCTTAATATTTGATACAAAAGAAACACCCTAGGGATCCAATCACCTTGTCAGATAATGATTGGGATGTTTCATCACCTCCTCAGAAAGGTATTTAGGTTCCATTACCATTCTCAGGAGGTGATTGGATCCCTAGGGACAGTGAAAACACAGGAAGAGATGTGACGTGGTTGCCAGGTCTTCCTTGCACGTTCCTTGAGAAAATACGCTGAACTTTGAACAGCTGGGAACTAGGGACGTTTCGACAAAAAGGTCATTGCCATCTGTCGGTATTTGCAGGATCTCAAGTTTTTTTAAATGAACCCTAAGAATCCTTGGACACTTTAATGGAAGGGTTTGAACCTGTATAACAGGGGTTCGAGTCCTCAAAATAGCTATTTTTGAAGGGTCAAGATTCTTAGGGAATGACTTTTTTTTCTTCAACAACTTGGTAGTCTCACAGTTGGCCACATAGCGGACCAACAACTATCGATCTTCCCAATTCCCAACGTTTTTTATTTTCTGGCAGCTGGCCAAAAATACAAGGTCATGATTTCACCAAAAGTCTGCTTTGAACATGTTTTCTGAGATGTTTTATTTTGGAGTAGCAAACCTAAGTATCTACTGGGTCGCGCGGCTATGAGCAGTGATACCAAAGAGGGTAACCACAATTTCACGGGATGTGTCAGTGTTTTGTTGTTCATCAATTTTTTGAGTCAAATGGTTGAATTGGTGGGTTCATGTTGGTGGTGTACTCAATTATTTTAGGCAGATCCAAGACAAGTCATTGTCAGAAAACTCGATCTAAGGGGAGGCTTAGTGGTAGAACGGTTCGGGTGGTAGCATGCTGACATGGTGATAACTTTTCATGTCATCTCTGTGTGAAAAATGTGTGTTTTTGTTTTTCGTTTCCCCAGCCAGTTCCCGCCTTCAGAGTTGCAAATGTGTCCCCTGAATTTTCAGAACATCTGGGGAAATGAAACAAAAACAAGTGATGCCCAGCAACATACTAGGTGGTGGTTTCATTTTTTTTGTTCACCTCTATTTGGGGAAGATTTCCATTTTGATCTTTCAAAGGGCTTGAAGCCACTTTTCAAGCTTGGCGGATTTGATTTCAAGATATTTCAAGGCCTCTCACCTCTCACGTTCACAATTTCTGAGGAATTTCCTGGCCATTTATCCCTCGATGAATTTCGAACACTGGTACGCTGACTTGGAGCAGAGACATGGGGGGGTGCGGAGTGGTCATGATCATTTCTAGGTGGTGGTTTCAATCGTTTTTTATTTTCACCCCTATTTTGGGAAGATTCCCATTTTGACTAATATTTTTCAAAGGGATTGAAACCACCAGCTAGATTTTCGATGATGGTTTGGGTTTAAATGGAAGGAATTCCGAAATCGGGAGACTCTCCGGGATCGAATCATGATTCACAGAACGAGGGGGTGAAGTCATGGAAAAATTCTGAAAAATGCAGAATTCGGATCCCTGCTACTTTTGAGTGATCCCTGCAACTCGGAGTTGCAGAAACCTCAAGGATGATATCTACCCTAAGAATCTTGACCCCTCAAACATGGCTATTTTGAGGACCCGGATGCAGGTTCAAACCCTTCCATTGGAGGGTCCAAGGATTCTTAGGGTAGAACATCCTGTTCATGGTTCAGAAATCCGGCTAACCACACCGTCACCAAACATGTTGTTGGTACCGAACATGGAGGTATTCGCCTATATAAGCTGTATGGATACGACTTATGTAAGGGAAACCCCACCCACAAAACAGCCTTATAAGATACAGTACCTCCATTTTAGGTACCTGAAATGCGTGGTGCACCTAGGATGGTGCGTATGAAACCTTGTAAATCACGGGATAAACTACCTTCACCTCACCTCAACTGGCGCAACCCCGCCGGATCTTTAACTTCACCCATCACCCCTTCCGCTCTTGGGACGCGGGAAAAATATTGACAAGATTTTAGGCTTATGGAGTATATTGGGCTGATCCTAGCCATTGATCCTAACTTCCTGGGACATCCAAGTATTTAAACATCCTGTAAGCTAATGTGGGATTCCTTCACCAACACTCTTTCTGTAGCTCCATCTGACTTGGGATGTTCCCCGGTCCATATCTCCCAGGCTTGGTGTGTGTTTTTTTGTTCAAAAAAAAACTAACCCTCCCCAGAAACTAACAGTTCATCCCTCAAAAAAATAGGCCTTTTATCCACCCAAAATGGGAACGATTTTTCGTATTCCATAAAACTTCTTTTGGTGCGCAAAAAATATATGGAAACGTTTCAGGAAACCTCCCGGGTGTCTGTCGAAAACCCTTGGATGAAAAAAAAAAATGATGAATTTTTCCAAAAAGCGCTGAGGTGGACTTTAAATGGATGGAGTGCCCATGAGATTGCTGGTTTTGCCTTGATCATAGCACTTTGCAGTCCTTTGGTGGTGTCCGGACTCCTGAAAAAGGGAAAGCTGGAAAGGTAGGGAGTTTCCCTGACAAAGTGCGGAGGGTGGCTAAGGCTGTAGTATCTTTGGTGGGTTGCTGGGATATTCATCCCACTTTTCGTATGTTTAGTGATTGGGGATCGTATGAATCGTATGAGGTATGATAAATTTATAGGACAAATAGGATGAAATAGGCGTATGTAGAGGGGGAAGTACTAACAAGGGATCAACCTTTTGTTTATTTTTTTGGGGTGGGGGGCACCTTTGGAAACACAACAAGGGGTTGTGACTAGTTGTGTTTTGCGTCATGGTGCCAGCTAGGCAAGGATGAGATATTCAAAAAATGCATTGTAATGTGATACTCTATCCCAGATGCTCCATGTATGTTTTATGTCACTACTACATTTACCATAGACTTGTGGTGCCACATGCAGGTTTCCATATTCCAGTCCCATGGAGCCTAGGGGTTCCTGTTTGTACCTTACCGACAGTCCAATATACTGGGATCCCAGTGATGCACTGTTGCCCGGTATAGCCGTTACAGTACGAAGATCTCTTTTGCAACACCGTTTTCATAGAAAGATGTGTTCACAGATTCATTGGATCTAATCATCTAATCTAAGACGCAACTTATATATACCGCAAGAAAATATAACCCAAGATCCATCTGGATGTTTCCGAAAATAATGGTACCCCCAAGTCATCCAATTCAATAGGGTTTTCCATTATAAACCATCCATTTGATACCCCTATTTTTGGAAACACCCATCTTGAATCTTACTGGAATAAATCTCTTGACATGTAGACTTCCAAACCTGATGAACCTCATGAAAACCCAAAGGTTGGTTTCGGAAATGTATGACATCTCTTCGCACAAAAATTTGCAGCTGACCCGGCTGAACTTCGAATGAGGTCTGCTGCATTTTACGCCCTTCAAAGGTCGCCAAACCAAAAAATTGGAAAAAAAAACGAAAACATCGTGAGTGGTGCTTTTTGGGATGATTTAATAGAAGTTATCATGTAGCACTTGGAATGTTTGGTAGCGAACTATTGCAGTGGCTGGCTTCAACACTTATATGATTGCGTATAGAAGTTTGTCCATCAATACTGGAATCCTGAAGAACTATGAAGGGCTGAAGGGATCGCAATGCAAAGATGGTTGGTACAGGATTTCCATTGTTGTCATCAAATGATCAATGTTCAAAACGCTTATGACATTTCATTGTGCAGTTCATAGGAATCCTTATGGCTTATTAGGTCTACAATCGGTCACTGGGTAGTACAATGCCCTATATATTTGCAAATAGCCAAGGGCCTTTGGTCACTGCTTTAAATGAAATCCCCAAAAATCTAAAGCACCAATCATATGGAGAACCCTGGCAGCTTATGGTTATCGAAGATTACGGGCACTTCATGTGATGCTAATCCCTTTTTTAATTGGAAAGGGTCCAAGTTTTGGAACGTGAATTGTTGGTTTGTTAGTCCAAAAGGGTGATGATTTATGATTTATTACCTGTTTTCAATTGTTTTCACCTATGTCATGCAGGTTTTTTTGAAGGCAAATATATGGATGGAAATACTCCAAAAGTGGCCTTATAAATTAAATCTTACCTAGGTGGTGGTTTCAAGCATTTTTTATTTTTACCCCTACCTGGAGAGATAATCCATTTTGACTAATATTTTTCAACTGGGTCGAAACCACCAACTACTTTACTCCAAAAGTGGCCGGCTATAAATCTTCATCCGGGATTCTTGGGGATTATAAGGCGATTCTATAGGGATTTCCCATAGGGACCGCACGTTGGGGATCGGGGTACATCCCTGCCTATCCTCTGAAATCGTACCAATCGTACCTCCAGCTCCCCAGTAAAGTCTCTACCTTCACCACGATGACCATCTGGTCAGGAGAGCCATTTGGGGTCCATGGGTCACAAGAGCACCTTGGTTGAGACGAGAATCCAACAGAAAATCCCACGGTAAGTCCGGTGGCTTTTAAATAAAGCGCCACCCACAATGAGATCGTTACAAATCCAGTGACATTTCATACATAATTTACGTTTTGGGATGTTTGTGTTCAAAAACTCTCACAACCCTGTTGGATGGCATCATCTATATTTTTTATGGGATCACCCTTTTAAAGGATCCTAAAGAAAAACACTAACGGAGGATCTCCTGGCGGGATTAGTGGCTTCTAAAGTACCTTCATTTGATGCTTCACTGGGTGGTGGTTTCAAATATTTTGTTTTTATTTTCATCCCTATTTGTGGAAATGATCCAATTTGACTAATATTGTTCAAACGGGTTGGTTCAACCACCAACTAGTTCACTTTGGATTGCAAGAGTGCTGTTTTATTTGTTGAGAGGCAACTGTGGAGACCCATGGCATGTCAACCCATTGTCCCATGAAATGATTAAATCCTCAGTCAGCTTGAGAAACATATATATAATCATAAATCAAAAAATGTCGTTCATCATGGTTTGGTTTTTGTTATATGTTATCGTCATCGCTACATTGACTATAAGACTATAATCATTGACTTCACCAATGTCGCTCATCAGCAACATTACCCATATTTGAATATGGCCATTATGATACATTATGATTGTCGTCAAGGTCTTTTTCATTACAAGTGTCAACGTCGTCATCTTGATGGTCACCATTATTCTGTTCCATCACTTTCACCATCCTTCTGCTCCCTTATGTTCTTTATGTTTATCCTTAGCATCATCATTATGATCATCAGTCTTATCATTGTCCCCAAATTCAATTCATCAAGCGTTGCGATCCCAAGGACTTTACGTGCCTTTTACCACCTGGGGCTTTGTCATGGCCTTAGCTACCTTTTTGTTTTGCAATACCTATTCGTAGGGATATGCCTCGGATGGTTTATCCTGTTTTAACTATTATTGAATCATTATACATGCATATTATATTTATATACATATATATATATTTATATTTGTCACCCATACAATCCATGTATGCTGTGTAAGTATAGATTATTGTATGTACTCAGACTTACACATGTATTGGTTGGGTTGTTTAATGGAACATATTTACACACAGGCACAATAGTTGATGATGATTTGCTACCAAGACAAGGACATGCAACTAGATGCAATGCTTGATGCTTTCGAAAATTTGCTACCATTGTGTTGATTTCTTAGCTACTGATTTGATTGATTGGTATCTGCGATATCAGCCATACAGCAATTACGGTGGGGATCTATAGGTGGTTATGTATCCCACGTAGGGCCGCCACTTAGCTTAGCTAACCTCAGAGATCAACCGTCGGGTCCCAGGGCGTTTCTTCGCCTCCCATGTCTGAGGGCGTCCCCCCGGAGTTGGGGTTTGTCATGGAGCTGCCTCAGTTCCGCTAGGAAGGCCGGACTATCACCTCTGTTCTCCTCCTCTGTTGTCCTCCTCTATTCTCATCTCCTCATTCTCTCCTCCGTTCTCCTCCATTCTCCCGTTGTTCTCCTTCTCTGTTCGTATCACCGCTCGCCATGCTCCACAGTTGGCATGGCCCAGATATCAAGGAAGTACGCAGCTCGGTCTGCCAAAGTTTGAGCAAAGAGCACTCCCATGCAAAGACCTAGCCCCCTTTAATGTTACTTACTACATTTCAGAACTATAGACATCTATAGACTATAGACTGGGAGGTAGCTAGAGTGAGATAGGCGAAAAAACCCTTTTGTTAGACTTTTGTTGAAACCTCGACTTTACAAGTCGAAGTGAACCACTTGTAAACAGGGAACGCCAAGACAAACAAAAAAACCGATGTACCCAGGTTGCGTGCACTTGCACTTTGCGATTTGGGCTTCTTGCCGCGACCCTAAAGTTCGTTGAACAGCGATCGTCGATCGTTCATCGTTTGTCGCTGTTTCGATTGTTTCAGCATGGCATTCAGTCTATTTCCACTTGTTTATGCAGGTGCTAGTTGCAAGCATTTTTTGTTGTTTTCACCCCGAACCCTGGGGAAACAGCCTCCACTTTGACGGTTGCATATTTTTCAGATGGGTTGGTTCAACCAACAATTAGTTATGCATAGAACTATGAACAGCTTGACCATCTCAAAGTTTGAAACCAATTGCTCCAACAGTTCTTAGAATTCAATCAGGTGCCATCCTAAATCAGAAAGAAATGCTTCCCCACTGCTTGGAGGATCATCCCATGACTTGTAAGTAGTTATTAACCCCGTAGTTAGTAAGTCCCCGATTCCTGGGGTTGTTCTCATTCCAAATGCTCTTTTTGTTGGCTTTAAAAATGGGGGATACTAACTACTTACTAAGTGGGGTGATCCTCCAAGTGGCGGTCAGCCTCTGAGTTTACTCGAGCATGTCCAGTTCTGAGTTTCATGTTTTTTTCGCCACCGGTTTTTTTGTCCCACAGGAATTATCGAAGTCGCAGCTTTGTGGTGGCCATCATTGTAGGGAACCTCCACAGTGGGCCTTGAGGATGAGTGGTAAGTTTTCCCATCAAATTATTGCATCCAGTGGGACATCAAGTCGACACATATATGATACTCCTACCTTAGGGTTCCAATGATCTTGTCGGAGTATGATAATAGTATGACGGGGGTGTCCAATCACATGGTCAGCTTAGTAGGTTCCATTACCATTCTCAGAAGGTGATTGAATCCTGCGGTTGGAGATGTGTTTGTAGTGGTGTCACATGAGTGGTTGGCGGCTCAAAATTGTTCGGCCAAATTAGCAACCATGTAAGCGTGAGCAAAAACATGTGAGAGTTCGTTAAGCACTTCATGGAAAGATTCGTTTCAGTTCAGGGAATTCGTGAGAATCCATCACTATACTCGTTTCTTTGAGTTCAATGGGATTGAAAGGAATTTGGCCATCTGAAAGTACTGGGACTCAAGGCATGCTTCAGTCTTTTGGCAAAGGGGCTCAGGTTCACCAAATAAATCATTCATGGTATACAGGGGTGGCATGTGGATATATATATATATATTTATATATACATATAATGATTATATATGTAATATGTACACGTTCACAATTATGCTCTCATCCTTACAGCAACTCATCAATTATGCCTGGGAAAATATTTCACCAACTGCTGCAAAAAATTGTATGTAGAAAAGACCTTCAGGAGGTTGCATCCAGGAATCCAGTTCCAGAAAGGTATAGGTAGAGTATCAGTTGATATCTACGAACGATCCCACTATCGGTCCCACCATTTTCAGTTGGACCGATTTGTTGGAAAAAAACACGGTGCCCGGTGATTTATTGCATCTTTTTTCCCATCGTTTGGAGGATGGGAATTGTCAATGCATTAATCTAAAATGCTTGTTTCTTGGTAACTAGGTTTCTGGAATGTTATCGAATCTATATATGAACAATAGATTGTTCATTGCCACGTTAGATTATACTGGAGATCGAGTGGACTATATGAGTTCGACTTGTCACACATCAGTGTCTACTTTCAGCACCACGAAATGCGGATGGAATGGATTGCCTTCATTTTTGTTATCATCTATTTCTTTCAGCTAAGTGGATCTGATCAAAGTGACTTAGATTCTTCATCAGTTTAATGATACCTATCTCCCTTCCAAGGTTGTTTCAACACACCTTTGGAACACACCCAGGCTATTTTTAGATCTATAAAAGGGATTCCTTTCATAGTTGGCTAGGGGGGTTGCCTGGGGTGTGCTCTAGGGGTGTGTCGTAATTTTCTTGGATCCCTACATCAATGCATTACGGCTCTACCGAAGCATCATTCCCACGTTTCTGACCCGACTCAACACCCATTAAAGGTGACTATATTTTTGTTTAAAGGGCAAGTCCTCCCTGAAACAATGCAAAGCTATATAGAAATGTATGTTAAAACCATGCACTTATATTCATATTAATTCAGGTTCTTCGAAAAACCCTCCAAATTCCCTCAAGAAATTCAGCAAGGGTGACACACTGTTCATTAGCAATGATGTTTCATAAGCTGGTTGTTTTTCGTTTTTTTTACGGGAATTTTTTCTACCAGTAGAAATGGATGATTTGCAGGATACCACAAGGCAGCACCAGGAAACCTTCAGGATTTGATGTTTGACCTCTATCAACTCTCCAACGAGATCTCGAGATCTCCTCGGGATCTCGAGGTCTCTGTGGTGGTGGACGTGGCACGTAATGCTACCGTGTGGTGTTCCATCCTGGGCATTCTGGGAAACAAATGGTGCGGCAGCCAACAAAATTGGACGGTTTGATGCAGAAGTGAAGTTGCAGAAATTTGTTTTTTGACATCTTTGACTTTAATGGGTGCTATTCCGTTTGTATAGACTTGGAATTCTAAGTGAGTGTTGGGTCACAAATACTGAAATTATAGCGGTAGCAGGTAGAACATGCCTTTGCTTTACCTGTAGAATCTCATGGATCATGCCATGAGAATCCTTTGGAAGGTTTCTGTGGAGGACTATGCCGGACAGCCGGACATGCCGGACGTTGCACCTTTGCCCCTTTGCCCCTGCCAGGTATGCACTGAAAGGTGGCTATCTTTGCATGATGGTGTGCATACTCAGCGACAAACGTCGAGGAAAGTAGGGAAGAAGTTCCAGTTTTAGATTGTGAGTCCGTGCAGGTTGATACAATTATACATAGCAAGAATTACACAACAAAGCTATATGCTTGTGAAACTGACTCACACAATTATGTGACGCAGGGTTATTGTAGCCAATTCAGTTCCGAGAGACATATATTTTCCATGCTTTGCATTAGATGGACGTATATTGATTTATAGACACTTGTTTGATGTGTATACAGTATATTTACACACATGTTCCTCATGTATTTTTTTCACATTCCCTCTTTGTAAAGGTATGCCGCAATTCTGTCTTAGTATTTATATATATACATACACCCAGTATACTCACATCGCCCAACTTCACCAACCAACGTCTCAACGTCTCGTTACGTTGTCTCCGGAAAAGGTCATCACCTTGAGTTCTGCATTGTCTCCTTTGGTGACAGACCGCTTGGCGTATCTTTTCACTGGTGTGTTTGGGGGCCGAGCTGCGGATGTGGATACAGGGAGGATACCCCACCCACATGGTCAATGGTGCATGTGGAAGGTGGTGGTTTACTACTCAAGTCTTTTTGGTCAAGATGAAAATAAAGATGATATGCTTGCAATTGACTGTGAATGATTGTGAAAGTACCATGTTTGGTTGTTTTTGTTTTTGTGTTTTGCGAGTGTGTTGTGGAAGTGTTTCTCAAGAAATGCTGATGTTAGGGTGTTCCCCCAACCCTCTCCGTGAAAATTAATGGTTAAGCTTTGGATACCCAAGCCTAAAAATGTAATAAAATCTGGTGGTCACTAGAATTCTGGGAGCGCAATCACCCTCAACAACAAGTGTTTGTGGTTATTTTTTGCTGCTAGACCAAGCCTCTAAAACCCTTGTCCGATCTGTTTTTTTTTGAACATCGTGACCCCGTTGCTGAACAAGGGTTCTAAAATGGCCATGGTCTCACAATAAAACATGGATTCTGTTTCACATTTCGGCCGGGTTCGCTCTAGTAGCGGTTAACAACAGCCAAAGTGGGTCTATTTCTATATTACTGGGGTGATGGTTGTCATCGGCATCATCATCATCATCATCATCATCATCATCATCATCATCATCATCATCATCATCATGATCATCATCATCATCATCATCATCATCATCATCATCATCATCATCATCATCATCACCATCACCGCATCCACCCCCCCATTTGAAATCCACCCTTATCCATCCGGCCAAGGTCTTTGCTAGACTCCTTCGACACGTTGCAGATTTCGACGTCTGGAGGATCCATGGGGCAGGCCACGGGGGTCAACCCACCTGACCTAACTAACATGCACTGATGGAAGTGACATACTGTTGATGGAAGACATCTTGCACCAGTTGAGGTGAAGGTAGTTGATCCTATGATTTACAGGGTTTTGTTTTATACATTTCAGGTGGTTTTCTCGCCAGATTTTCTGAACCATCAACAGTATCAACGGAGGGCTTGTTTAGCTTTCATAACGCCTCGTGGTGTGGTACAAATTCGAGGTCCCCTTAGGGCATGAAAAAAAATCCACTGACATCGGTTTTTCATGCAGTAGCAATGAGTACCAAGTCCATGGGGGTATCATATGGTATCATGGGCCGAGAACTTTAGACCTTGAACATATCGATCCTATATGGGTGTTTCCTTAAATGGTGGTACCCCCAAAACACCCCAAAATGATCATTTTTAGGAAAACCCATGGTTGTTGGGTACCACCATTTTAGGAAACCCCCATATATAGGACACAAGTGTAGGCTTAAACTACTAATGACCCACCCAGACCCAGACCCTGGCAAAGGTTGACCAAAACATATCCATTCATGGGAGGTCAAGTCTGATGTTGGAAATCCAGATTGCTACCTTAAACTGATGGTTTGTGAACTTCATAATCCTTGAAATTTTGCGGCTGATTGACGTTTGAGATCGTAGTAGTGGTTTGACACACAGGCTTTGGATTTGTCATTTTAATGGGGGGGAGAAGAGGTTCAATTTGTTGCTCATATACTTTTAGAGGCGTTCAAAAGGCCCAGCAAAGTGCAAGGACGTACTTTGGATATGTAGTTTTTGTTGATTGATAGCAATATCTGACAAAAATTGCTGCGAAAAGATGATTTGGAAGGGGCATCCTGTCAAAGTGAAGTACACATATACGTATACTTATATTTGTTTTCTGATGGCCACATTTCTGAAAACAAATGTTTGGAGTCTGGAATCCTCAAACAAAAACTGATGGTTTGAATTAATAGATCATATTTGTATTTTCAAAATGATATTTCAACGGGGTGTATTGGTGTGCATAGGACTGTGCTTGAATGTAGCTTATTGGTGGGGTTGATACCCCAATATAGAGGGGTACTTAGTAGGGATAGATATCTGAAAGAGCTGCTCTCATAGATTAGATATAATAGATATAGTTCGTACTTTCTCATGTACAAATTCGTCAAAGTCCAAAACTGATTCTTGTTGGTTCTTCTTTGTGCCATATTCGAAGAATGAAACTTCAAAAACAAGTTCTGTTTGACTTGAAGCAATTGAGCAGTCAAGCAATCCTGGTTGATTGAGTCGAAGCCATAGGTCAAGGGACAATTGGGTGTACCCCTAACAGTACCCATAGTATTTATATCCACTATATAGGGCTTACATAGGGATCTCCCATAGGGGGCCCACGTTGGGGATCGGGCTACATCCCTGCCTATCCCCTGGAATAGGTAATACAAAAACCATTTGGAATCAATTGAAACCAATAATTCCTACAGGTCAGGCATTAGGAGCCATGCGGTTCCGGCCTTTGAGCCGTGACATGTCACCCCCGTACGCAATCACAGACGCCCTGGCACGGTCGTTTTGCACGGACGGAAGGCTAGTGTTTTTTATTTCTCATCGGATCGATGTATGGAATATTTACCGATCCATCGATCATAAGTTTCTGGTAAATGTAGGTATATATTCCACAATGGATCCTATGGATATCTACGGATTTTGTTTCCTCCAGCAACTTGCCAGAGCTGAAGATGTTTTTGTTGGAGGCCATCGCATGGTCTGTCATGCCGCTTTCGGCTGCAGCCTACATTTTCCAGCTGCTGGCCCTGTTCGGAGACCTGAATTTTCTCGATCCTCCTTTCGCAGAATCTGAGCCAACCATATAATAAACTATACTCCCAAACTCCAATCCATGACGTTTGGACGTTTCAACCAGGAGTTGGATGATTGCAAATTGTTTTCAGAAAATACAAAAATAGATTCATCAGCAGCATCAGTGCCAATACTATCCATGGGTTTTCTGGGTGGTGGTTTCAATGCTTTTTTAATGTTAATCCCTATTTGGGGAATATTCCCATTTGACTTTTGACCAATCTTTTTCAGATGGGTTGAAACCACCAACCAGTTCTTTGTTTCGACCACCCTTCCAGGCGCTACTTCAACTCAGACACTCTCAGCTACAAAGGGTGCGGTCTGTGGGGGGGTGGAATCCTTGAAAATGGTGATTTTGTTGGTAACGTTTTTGGTTTGTTTGTGTAACACACACACAAGTTTCAGTGAACTTATCCTTTAAAAAAAAATCACCCAAACGCCCATGTCTCATGACCAAACCTGCATGATGTCATAGATACCCTCTGGTAAATTAACATGGCAATGGAAAATGGACCTGTTGAAGATGTATTCCCTATTGAACATGGGGATTTTCCATTGCCATGTTAGTTTACTGGAGTGTATTATTCGGATCATAATGATCATCACCATGGAACTGACTATTCGCGGCAAAAAGTTTCCTCATGTTTTTTGGACATAAACCGATGGTTGGCCATGTTTTTTTTGCAAAATAACGTTGCTAGGTGGTGGGTTCAACATGTTTTTGTTTGACTATTTTTTTTTTCAGATGGGTTGGTTCAACCACCAAGCCAAGCAGTATATATGTCTATAAATTGGCAGTCATGGTTTTGTGGGAGATAAAGCTTGCCACCGGGTGCTTAATCAATGGAAACTTCATCACTTGAATGATGTAGTTCTTTGTGAAAAAGTAAGAAGTTCATAGACCAGAATGCTGATGGCGCGAATACAATCATGACATGTTCACATCCAGTCAATAATATCATCCAGTCATATCCTGCCAGATTATAGTGACAAACCTGGTGCTTACCCCAATGTCAAGGGAATCTAGCAAATTTCCCAGAGTTTCCCAGGTTGAAGATGCAAATTTACCATACTTCACCGTGGAAAAAATGCTTAGACGTATGAATGACTTGTATTCCAACTATAGGGGATTGTCATGGATTTGGCAACTGGGATTTTTGTTGGTCTATCCGATTTTTTTTTAAAAATAGTTATAAGTTATACAAGAATTTCTCCCTTAAGCTCCAATCCCTTCTGCAGTCGTGGTTTTGGAATGGGTTTTGGGTGCCTAAACACCGAATCTCACAGGGTATTTGGAGCAGGGCCTTTTAAAGGGGCTTCACTTGTGGGAACCCATCAACTTCTCTGCGGTAAGGATTTACATGGCAGGTTTTGTCATTGGGCTTGCAGGTTTTATTTTTTACATGCCAGCTATGCATTGTCATGATTTCTAGGTGGTGGTTTCAAAGCTTTTTGTTGGGGAAATGATCCAATTTGACGAGCATATTTTTCAAACGGGTTGAAGATGGTAATGCGAGCATTTTTTTCATACGGAACATCATTAAAAAGTGCTGTTTTCCAGTGGCATCTCAAGGCTTATTGGTACGGGTATCTCGGTATCTCCCGAAAAATAAGGACCAGCCAAAAGCTGGTATTTTCTTGCTGTTGTTGAAATCCAGCATGTTTTTGTTTTTTTTTGGATAGGTCCTTTCTTGTCTAGAGACACCCAACTGGAGAATTGAACATGTCAGAATTTTTTAGGAAACGAGCATGACATTCCGGACACCGGTTGAAGGGTTCTGAGGGAATCTACACCCCCGAGTCAACGAACGGCTGGAACCCAAAATTTGATGCTTGGTACATGTGTCTCCTTTTCCGTTTAACGGGGTATTTTCAGGTGCAAAATTCCCCGTTTTCAGGGGTAAATTAATTAAAAGAACAAAATCCCATTTACCTGGATCTTCCAAAGGGTGCTGAATCGATGATAAGGGGTGCCCATATACCATTCCTTAGGTTAAAACAGCACCCTTTGGAATATGCTGGTACCAATTAGGAAACAAACAAAAAAAACACACTCATAATGGTGTAGTTTCCTAATTGTGGTACCATTCCTTTGGAAAAACGAAAAAACACATCATGCTGGTACCATTAGGTACTCATGTATACCTCTGATGGTGTAGTCGTTTTTTTTCCAAAGCCTCACATGAAAAATTCCCGCTACTCCGTGCCCCTCCGTCCCACGCACCACGCGCCGCAGGCATGGTGCCTGGACGGCGGAAGGGCAATACTTTGGCTCCGATGTGATGACCAAACGCATTTCCGTGAAAGAGATGAACAGGTGCAGTTGAGGGTGGTGCTATAGCCTCCCTGAAACTAACTGTTAACATAGGCCCCTTCATTTTGGATGGTTGGCAGATGATTCATTTCCTTTTGGGACTTGGATGGTCTATTTTCAGGTGTGGACTGTTAGTTTCAGGGTGTGTAAGTGGTGGTGTTTGTTTGGTGTTAAGAAGACACAGACTTATCAGACTTGATTATATGTATATAATTCGCTTTTTTTGGGGGATAAGAAAGTGAATATAATTATCTAGTATATTATTGGTAAGATGTATATCTAAGTGTGCATATGAAAGCTACCAATATAAATCCTGGAAGTCCAACAACCACCATGTTTTAGTCCGGTTGGTTTACGAACCACCATTTTTTAAGTAAGGCTAAGTAAGGATTTATCATCATCCAAAAGCAACCACCATCTTTAAATGGGTCGTTGAGTTCCAGGGCTAATGTTTTTTCCTCAGTCATTCTACGATACCCTCACAATCCACTCACATCCATTCAATGTAGAAGGGTAAGAAAATGTACAGTATACCCATGTACTGTGGCTGCAGAGAAACCATCAGTTCCACCCACCCCCCAAACTTATATATATTCGAATTTGAATATATTCAAAACCTTGATGTGATTTTTTTATATTTTTTTCAAGTATCAGAAAGTCCATTCCAAGGAGACTATTGAGGTTTCAACCGTTTGTTGGCGGGGCTTGATGTTTCAGGAAACGTCGCCGCGCTAAGCTGATGAACAACGAAAGTGCGAAAGCTAAGACCGAAAGGGGAAGCGGGAACAAAAGGGGAAGCATATTGAAGGAACAGTCGAATGGGTGACATGTGAAAGATGAACATCCCCCCGGATTTTTGTTTTTCAAAACATTGTGATTTTGCATGGTTTTTGAAGTAATCTGTCAGAGATGGCAGTTTACCAGATTGATTTCGTCATCATTTGTATATTTACATCTGCTCGGAACTCCTGAAGCTGAAAATCAGCTTCCTACATAGTTTCCATGGCCTAATTTTTTCGGGCACGTAGATGCAATTATTTCCTGTGCTATTAGAACACAGAATTGGAAAAGGGTGGCAAATTCCTGGCAGTCATGGCACATTGCTGGATTGTATATGACTGACTAACCTGGTGAACCATGGTCCAGATTACTGGGGGAAGATCCGCTTGTTTTTGTGTGCGGAAAATTGTGCTCCAAATTGCTTAACAAAACGGAATTCAGGACAACTCCTTGGAGTCGTCGTCTCTTGACCCCAACATGATATCGCGCAGAAGTGCAGCCAAAATTAAAATCTTAAGCCTCAATATGTCATGGATTCATGACATCATAAGTTTATAAACTTTCGTTTTTTGCAAATTAGTTGTATAGGTGAAACATATTCATGTGAAACTCAAGAGATGCTGGTTTGACTCCATTTTTAAAAAGGACATTGATATTACAAACTTATTTCAAATCAGATCTGGCATGATTGGGTTGAACTCCACTCCTCCAAATTCGTCCTTGTTGGACTCTTCCCCTCAAAGTTCATCTCGTGTGAAATGCGTGATGTTTAACGTCCTAGGTTTAGGTGCCTCAAATTAATCAATTCTCGTTTGTTGTGATTTAGATCCATTCAAGAGCAATCTGTCTATGCTACTTTTTCGCATGGAAATTGTTGTATTTGCGAGTATCTTGGGGACATGTCGATATCATAGATTGTCAGGCTGCATTTAGTTGCCGTTGAACAGAGATGTTTTTAAATACATGTCTCAGAAGAAAGAGCGAGGTCATTATGTAGAATCACACCAAAGCGAAACACCTATGTCACCTAAACACAACACAAGTTGCAGCTATATATATTATAAGTCAAACACTAAAGGCATAACCCTTGAACCATTTCACTGATGCTATAGCTAATGGATGTTATTGTGCCATACTACCCAGTTACATGAGGATTCCAAAGAAATCTCTATTTTTCAGTATCCTTATGGCACTTGTTCGGGATTTTTATGTGTGGAATTTTCACATCCGATGAGGTTTTGACGTGTTGAACGTCAACAGCATTTTTCGCGTTTTCACCAACAAGCCGTCCTTGTCCCTTGGAACGATCATGTGTGATGAAAACTAACAGTAAAAGTTCTGAACCTAGGGTTTTTTCACCCCCAATATCTATCCTAGAGATCCAATCACCTCCTGAGAATGGTAATGGAACCTAAATATATTTCTCTGGAGGTGATTAAACATCCCAATCATTATCTGACAAAGTGATTGGATCCCTAGGGTATAGGAAATTTCACTTTCGAACCATCATTTTTGAGGTGTTTTTGCTGTCAGTTTCTGTTTCAGGGAGATCTTTTGGAGGAAATCTAAAAATGAATTTGAACAAAAAGAGATTTGACAATGGAACAGTTTTGTTTTTACAGTGCCAGTAAAAGGATGGAAAAGAAAGTCGTTGTGACTCAAAACTCACAAGAAATCAAGGAGGCGTAGACTAGATTTGATTTTTGTGAGTTGCTACAATATAGAACTCATGCACTTAGTTCAATAATCCGCAATCACGTCATTCTTTGATGGAAAGCGGTGAGTGTAAAGTGTAGCATTTATAAAAACCACAGATCTATCAAGACCATGAACCAGCTTCACCACTGACACATGGGCCATAAGTCAGCCAAAAAAACTGGATCTTTGTTGTACATGGGGAATAACATGCCACTACCAATTTTCATATTTTTTCACAGAGATGGTCGTAAGCCATGTTTTTTTTTGGATCCCTATCCCATAGCATCCATGTATGGTATAATTTCCGTACATTTACCGTAAAAATCAACCAGTATAGGTAAATATACCGGTCCCATAGATGCTATGGGTACATGGACCAATCAGGATGACTCATGGTTCATTTCAGGCGCAACCCGAGTTCACCAAAGTTCGAGCCACCGTGACTTGGACAAAACGGGTGCGGTATGACGATATACGTAGGGATGTTAAAACGTAGTTGTGGTTTTGGAAGCACCAAAAATTGCAGGGTGACATGGGTGACATGTTCAGTAAGTCTGTGTGCGTGTGTATTTCATATTATATATATACAACCATCTCTCAAGACTCAAGACATTTTGGTCTATCATCAGAGATATTTTTGTTTTTCTTCACATGTCAAGTATGTGATTTCAGAATTTTGCTATGTGTTTTGTTTATAGATCGTTTAACCTGCAGTCATACGTTTTGTCCTGCTCCCGGGCTGCAAAAGCAACATGAAATGGGAAACATCACTAACTTTCAGCCAAAATTGTTCATTGCAACCTGCTCAGAGTAGAGAAGTTTGTTTGGATATTGGCAATTATGATGATTGGATGACGTTAATTTCGGCATCCTTTTGTTGTTCTCCAAATCCTGCAACTAGCAGTTTTTTTCAGCTGAAAATTGATGATGCGAGCTGTTGGTCCTGTGTAGTGCTTGTCACTGGGGTTTGAGCACAATTTAGTCAGCATCATCCATCCATTTCATACCATCCATCATATCATCTATCATACCATCCATTATTATCGTCATCGTCATCATCATCCATCATACCATTCATCATCATTGATATCATCAATATCATCAATATCATCAATATCAAATATATCAAATATATCAAATATATCAATCATGATGCGTTTGTCAAAGATACGTTTTACCTACTGACTATTACAGGGACAGGGGGTTTGTCCCCCAAAGTTTATTGCAGTGACTTTGTTTTTTAGTCACTTCCCAGTCATGGTCCACAGGCCAAGTGTCTAAGATTGTGAAATACTCAGATCTGATAGAATGACTAGGTGGTGGTTTCAAAAAGCTTTTGTTATTTTCACCCCTACTTGGGGAAGATTTCCAATTTGACTAATGTTTTTCAAAGTGGGTTGAAACCACCAAATAGATGAGATTTGTTCCAAAATTGTCAATCTTCCACTGTTTGCCATTTCTAACCAATGTGTTCCATGTCTATATATTTTTATATATAATACGCTTGCTGGAAGAAAGTCTGCATTTGTAGAAGATATATGTATATATATATATATGTACCTGGAACCCAAATGACCTCTATTTTTGAAGGTCAACCCTCCAAAACAAGGCCTTTTCCTATCAAAACAAGGGTCATTTGGGTTCCAGGTATATACATTATATCTGCAACATACCAGTGGACTTGGCCTCACAAAATCCTGAAGCCATGTACGACGCCTTGGCATTGCCCCTTCGACCCTTCCGTCACGTTGCCGCCAGGAAGGCACCGGAAGTGAACCCTTCCATGGAATTTACCTCTGAGGTGCGCGAAAGCCTCATGTGTGCCAGGGTCAAATTGTCGCTAGCAAATTCCGAAAGGGTCATCACACCAGAAAATACTTAAGATGTCCCGGGACGGAGGTTAGGATCTAAATGGTTAGGATCACTGGGTTATATAACCCCAAATATATCCACCATTTATAAGTAGGTGAAATAACACACTGATCCTAACCATTGATCCTAACTTCCTGCAAACATCCAGGTAGGGAATCCCTTTAGAGGGTATATGAACCTCTATTATTGGCTTGATGACCATTCCCCTATTATATGGAAACACTGGGAGTTTAGACCCCAGCACATGTGGTGGACAGTGGACATTGGTGATACCATCCCCCTGACACTAACAGCGAGGTTTATGCCTGAAAATGGATGATTGGTAGAGGTTCAGGTTGTCCTGTTGTCCTTTCTGGGCCAAAAACGGCCTATTTTCAGGGGGCTTTTAACCGCTAGTTTTAAGGGAGTCGAGGTGTTGTGTTTTCTAAAGGGATATGGCTGTCACAGGTTGGCGTTGAAGAATCAACACACACACACACACACACACACACACACACACACACACACACACACACACACACACACACACACACCNACACACACACACACACACACACACACACACACACACACACACACACACACACACACACACACACACACACACACACACACACACACACACACACCCCAAGAGAGGTGAATGCCTTGGGGAGGACTTAAGGTGAACGAAAAAACATGGGCCATAACTATAGATGTAGTTAGTTGGAGAAGACATGTTGATATACATTTGAATCACCCTGGAACAGGACCTGTTCCCCCCCCTACCTATTGGAAAAAAAACATGAAAATTCACCACTTTAGGGGTCAGGTCCAAAGGTCCTATACCCGTTTTCTTAGGTAGGAACATAATTTCATGCAATGTTGAGATTTCTGAACAAACCGCATGTGTGACATCATGTAGACGGGTTTACCGTAGGCTTTTGTGTATTTACACTCAACAAATTCAACCAGCGATCCAAACGCCTCAGTCACCTCTGTTTTTGTTGGTTGGACAACTATATGGAGGTTTCCTAAAATGGTGGGTTTCCCCAACAACCATGGGTTTTCCTACTAAAAATCATCATTGTGGGGTGTTTTGGGGGTACCACCATTTTAGGAAACCGCCATATATATATATATATGACATATATTAGTGAAACCCGTAAAAAACATCAGAGGCATACCTGAAACACCAGGAATTCTTTGGTATCATGGGATTCTTAAACGACATTTTTGGAGAAGGTAAGATGAGAAGGCAAAGTGTTCCACCCCCTTTCGTCATGGCTAGTCGGCTAGTCAACCTACCCCCCCCCCCCAGAAACCACTCGTTTTCCGAAAAAATAAGGCCTAATGGAAGTGGAAGCCCTCATTTCTTACAAGGGGTGTACGTTAGGGGGGGTAGGTTGACTTAGCCATAATTTCACCCTTGCCATCGCCACAGTTGGATTTTGCCACTTTTGGGTAACTGGAGCCTCAAATTGGGGGTGGTATTGAGTTGGGGTGAGTTGGTGTGAGTTGCGCTTGGTTATTTTTTTTTGAAAAATGACAAGGTGACCCCGTTTTTGCCGAGTTTTTTTGTTTTATTGTGTCAAATATACGTGTTGTGTTGATGTTCACCCGTATCCTTGGGGAAGATTCCTTTTGAATAGGTTGGAATCCACCACCTAGTTTTGGTTGAAAGTTCAAAGACAATGTTGGAAGAAAAGTGTTTCATTAACAAACAGTTCTTATTTGTTGAAAGCAGTTTGGAGTTTTTAGGAAGTCTTTCTCAATGATAAGTACGGATATAGATACATTCCTTGATGGTGGATTGTTGAATTTGGCTGCTATGTTCCACACTTGCAGGGTCCATGTTTGTTTTTGGGATGGAAGTTTCCACTCGAGCTGAGTTCAGACATTTGATTGTAGAGATTTGCTTTGAACATCAAATGTTAAGGCATTTCATTAGTAAATTGAAGTGTCTTTGTTTCAAGAAGTTTTTTTGCCACAGTCTCCCAAAACACTTCCCTCAACATTCATTGAGGCAACTGGAACATACACTATGGATGTATCTCTTATCACGCGGGCAATTTCCAATGCTGCTGATGGAAACACAAACTTCTGGGGATCACCACCAAAAGCATGTCCGACACAGTCCAAATGATCAAACACTGCATCAACGGGTGAAGGTGGTTGTCCCAACATGATTTTCTTTTGGGGCACCAACGGAAGGCCCTAAAAATCCTTTGAGTTTAGGGGGTTATGCATGTAACCCACGTACAACTTTAGGCCGTGGACCTAAGTTGTGCCTAGTTTGGAGTCCAGTGTGGGGTAATTTACCATGATCATTGCTGACATCGCCAAGCACTGTGAACAACACAGCAGGCTGCCGGCAGTTGCCAGAGTATGTACTGACTGTTTCTGGCTCAAAGGTCCCGAAGCTTACGGTGTCCTTGTTTCCGTGTTGAATAAGCAAGCAAACTATGAGTTGAGTAGTAAAGCACAGGGTGGCACGGTGGATGACAAAAAAAAATCATTGAAGATCATACGTCATGAGATGAAACGGATATCTATAGACACCTCTCTAATGATCTATAGTTGCAACCGGCGAACGCCGAAACTTTTCACGGAAAAGATCCACCAAAAAAATGGCGCGCCGCCTCCGTGGGAGCTGCTTACGTTTCTTAGCAGGTGGATGGGTGGTTTTTGGTAAACACGCCGGTAAATCAATAGCTGTTTCTGGTTCCCTTAATAGGTGGTAGGTGATATATATAATCACCCAATTGGCAAATATATATAAGTGGTATATAATATAAGTGGTATATACTGCCAATTGGGTGATGATATATCACCTACCACCTATTAAGGAATCCAGAAACAACCATTGAGTAAACTACTCTCCCTCAAACTAACATTTTCGCACCTGAAAATTGGATGGTTGGAAGACGATCAGGGGTCCTTTTCGGGGTTTTCCCGGCCTGTTTTCAGGTGGCTGTTAGTTTGCCACGGTGTAACATAGCAATGCTGGGAAATCCACAAAATTGAGTCGATCAATTTCCTATTAAAAATTGGGCGGATTTTTTTTCCAGAGTGCGATTTGTTAGTTGTACCAGAGGGCAACTGCACCATGGTGGTTTGGGCTAAGTACATCAGCAGATATTCTGCCAAAATCACGGGGGAACGTCAAGACCGTGAGTTCAAACAGAACAAATCCTGTTGCTGGGATCAGCGATTCCTTGCAAAATCTCAAAATCATACTGTTCGGAGGGGTTTGCACATTGGCGAATATATAGATTTTTAGGCAGAAGTTAGCAGCATCGTCAGCAAAAAATCATAGGAAATACTCACTACTTGGATGTCCCAGGAAGTTAGGATCAATGGTTAGGATCAGTGGGTTATAACCACAATTAATCCACCATTTAGAAGTAGGTGAAGTAACCCAGTTACTAACCATTGATCCATCCACTTCCAACGGTTGAGTGGAAATTTGCGAAAAAAACAGGTGATTTGAAGGGGAACTTTTTCTTCAGCCTCCTTGCATTTTTGGCTGGTTTTTTGTTGGTTCTTTGTTCCCTGCTTGGATGTCCCAGGAAGATATTAAATGGTTGGTAAATGGCTTATAACCTACTTATAAGTGGGATATTTTGGGGTTATAACCCACTTACCAACCTTTTACTAAGATCCTGCGACATCCAAGTGGGTGAGTTTTCTTTTGGAATTTCGGGTGAATTGGAGTGACGTTACCCAGAACAACAGCCCCTCAAAGGTTTGGTTGGTTCATATTATAGGAATCTTCCCCCAAATTTGGCTTGACAATTTGAAGAAAAAATCCATCAAATCAAATTGATGCAGACAAAAATTCACCCAGAAAACTAGGTGGTGGTTTCTAATATTTTTCATGTTCACCCCTACTTGGGGAAGATATGGGGAAGATTTCCAATTTGACTAATATGGTTCAAATGGGGTTGAAACCACCAACTAGAACATACACCCAGGTCTGTGAAAAACGATGATGATAGATTATGATCGATGTTTGGTGCAAAACCATTTTTGTCCATCCTGTTTCATCCATGTTACACAAATTGTTTACTTGGCTGTAGTCGGTATCCTGTGTCCTAAGATCAATTTGTTCATCAACTCCTACAATCGAGGTACATATCCCATCATATCCCAAGATATCCACAGTATCAACCCATCCCCAACTGGTGGTTTCTCCATCAATTGGAAGCCCCCACGCCCTGAACAGCTGTGGTGCTCGGGCTGTCTCCATCAACTTTGGCAGGTGTTCTTTTGGTCAATGTGCTGCTGAATACTTTGAGCTTTGTTTCTCCAGGAGCTTTGAACATTTGGTTTCAAAAAGATCCATGAGATTTTTCAGATTTATTATTCACCCACACACATACACTTGAATATGGTACGGAAAAGAAACACTGAATGAACATCATATGCAATGATTGCTGTTTCTTTTTATATATTTTCCTCCCAGCATCTTGCTTTGTTGCATGGTTTTTGGAGCCTCAAGGTGCCTTTGTAGGTCACCTTGGATATCATTTTAACACATCTGGGCCTTGCAATCGCTTTTGTTTTACCAACCCTTTGAAGAATTGAAAAACCATAATTTTGAACAGATCCAACACCACCACCGGAACATATACTTACGAAACAATATAACACCGTATATTTCCTGGATTAGTCCACCGTTAATGATCTTGATTTAGTACTAAGTACTGTAAATGTTGCAGGCCCATAGGGGTGTCTCCCTTATTTCCCCCATACTTTGAGGATCATTCCACTTAGTAAGTGCTTAGGATCACCCCCATTGAGTAAGCCATAAATTTCGGCCATGTTGTTTGAAGGGGTCCCAAAACCGTAAACCCGATCCTTAGGGGACTTACGATCACCATGGTTAATTATTACCCTCCCTAAACTAACATAGCCCCTAAAAATGGTGGTTTCCAATAGGAATCTCCTTTCCAGGGGTCTATTTTAGGGGCTATGTTAGTTTCAGGGAGTGTAACCGCTTACATCCACCGGGATGATGCTCCGTCCGTAGAAATGGACCGTCGGTCTTCAAATTCCAGGAAGCGCACGAGCTCCAAGTCTGCGGGGTCAGAAATCGTTGCGTCGAGCAGCGGAGGAAACGCTGGAAGTGGAAAAACCACCAGAGGCGTCGGGGCCGGGGGAAAACGGTGGAAACGTTTGGAGATGGGTTGAAAATTGCGCTTAAGTGGAAATGAGAACCAAGAAGTAAGGTGAGGGTGGGGATGAAATGGAGATATATATATATATATACTATCAGAGATATTCGAAGATATTGTAGTCATAAGTCTTTAAGATATATATCATGTATTTTGTTCTAATAGATTAATTTTCATGGTGTCAATTAGTGTCTTAATTTGATGTGATGATCCCTATTTTTTTAGTCAAAGAATCGGGCCAGAAATGGATTTGGACCCCGGATCCCTATGGCAATTTTGAAGGGTTTTTTTCCCCTCAATGGCAATTCAGTATCTGAGACATGGGAGAAACAAAAACAACAGAAACACATTGTTAATTGATAGCCTTCAGATATGGATGTTTCCGAAAATAGGGGTACCCCCAAATCATCCAATTTAATAGGAGTTTTCCATTATAAACCATCCATTTTGGGGTATCCCTATTTTTGGAAACACCCATATGCTTTCGGATTTAGGTGTTAATTTTATGCAATGATGTCATACAATCGCGCTGTTAGCCATGATTGGCATGTAGATTCTATGCCCTTTGTGGCAGACATAGTATGATACAAGATGATTTGACATGATATCACCATTCTGTTGATGGACAAAAATCCCAAACAACCACCTGCGATGGTGCAAATTCCCTTTAAAATAATGGGATAAACTACCTTCACCTCAACTGGTTGAGTTTACCGGATTTCTGAACCAAAAAACACTATTGAATCAACTCACCATCCAACAACAGATCAATATTGGTTGTTTTTGGCTCCGTAAAAGGTGGTAGGTGGCATATAATCCACTATATACCACTTATATACCACTTATATATTGCCTTTCGGGAACCAGAAACAACCATTGAACAGACTGCCATCGGTCGGGAGAGCCATCTCAGGGGGATGATGGGAAAGCATTGGATCCTTCATCCCCTGTGGGTCTCTTCGGTCAGTTGGTGATCAGTGTGGCAGTGTTGCCCTACGTGGTTCCTCGGGTGAAAACGATGACAGGAAGATCCGCAGATGTTTAAAATGTCCATCAAAAATGGAAAATTTGACCGAATCCCAACGGACCCCGGACAGTAAGTTGCGATCGAGCAATTAGATACTCAGGTTTTTTCGGGGTCCCTTCAGTGGGTCCTGTTTGAGATTTCTTGGATTATGAGGAAATGGTGATGATCCAACTCAACGAATATGGTGGTTTGATGTTGTACAAAAAAATATTTCCCCATTAGCTGTGTCTTGCTATTGTTTGCCATGGCTTCAAACTAAAAACTAAAAAAAGTATCCTCCATGAAACAAACATATCACCTGAAAATGGACGATTGGGAGACGATCCTTTCCTTTCGGGAAAAGCTATTTTCAGGTGCAAACTGTTAGTTTCATGGAGTGTATGCTGTAACAAAAGTCATCAAAAGGCTCCAGGTCAAAAATTTGGGACTTCGTGGTGGTTTCAAATATTTTTTATGTTCATCCCTATTTGGGGAAATGATCCGGTTTGACGAGCATATTTTTCAGATGGGTCGGTTCAACCACCAACTAGGGGAGCAAAGCACAGGTTGGATCCAAAGTCGAGAATGGAATTTCGGAAATGACCAGCTGACAAAAAAATCTTAAGGGTGGGAGTCCGCAAGTTTTTGGGTGTTTTGGTGATTTTTTGTTTCCAGAAACCCCCATAATATACAAATTGATGTGTTTTAAATTAAAACTTAACTATCAATAAAGAGATCACAAACAAAAATTAGTATGTTGTTTCCAGCGGGGGACTTTTACTTCGGTGGTTGGACGGCAGCTTTACTGACACATGGGGATACTTTGAAAAGTCTGGAGCAATTTTGTAGCTACCTGGTTCCATTGACCACATTTTCTGGCGCTCCATCGCTTAGGAAACCACCCAAGGTATCTAACACTGATAATGCAAGCAGCTGTATAAATACCTTTTATATATGTATATTTACATATATATATATAATATATATATATACGTATACATATCTAAAGTCTAAAGTCTATTTATATATTTTTTGAATATATATATATATAAGTACGTACGTATTGCCATGTACTTTAGATATCCTTATATGCAATGCCACTAGCCTCTTTTTAGCCTCAGAGAGCCCTTGTTTTGATTTTAGGCTTTAGCTGTTTACAGCTCGGCCCAATTGGCTACAACTGGACAGGTGAGATTGGGAGGAGCTACGGTTGATGGTTCGGAAATCCCATTCCCAGCCACAGTTTGGATGTAAAAAGCTCGTGAATACTAGGGAGAAACTACCAACCTCAAGTGGTTAGCAGGATTTCTGAACCATCACAAGTATGATTTATTGAGTTGGCTTCAGAAAAAATGATGTCGAAATATGTTTTTCTAAAAATGAGTTGGTTGAGATGTGTTTCATCTGCCAGATTTTGATACATTTACATGAAAGTTCCATTTTGATGTTTCTGGAATCCACCACTTTGTAGTAGAAGTTGATTATGAAGTGTGTGTGCCGTTCTAGTGGTATTATCGATGGAGAGTTCATCCTGAGTGACATGTCTGCGGCCCGCGGCTGGATTTCTTTTGCTCCACAGTATGAACAGACGGCAAGGAATGTGGGTGAACAGAGTAGCAAGAAGTGATTTTGGGAACAAAACCGGGACCAACTCAACACACTTGATACATAGGTTACCTTGAGTCCTTGAGGGGCCCCAACACCACGGTTTTTTTTTTTGGGGGGGGGAGGGAGAGGCCCAACAAAAAACTGACATGAAACAAACAATTAAACAGGGTGGCTTCAGTTTTGGAAGATGATGTCTTTTGGGGAGAAATCAGAATGTTCAGAGTCAGTTGCTATGTTAATTTTCAACCATATATATCTATTGTGATAATCCCTTCAAAATGTATAGAATGCATATAATGCGCGAATTTTGTTTTATATCCCACCCTCAATCATCCTGAATCTGATTGTTTGCCCATGCGGTCCCATTCCAGGCCTTTGAACCGTTCCTTACGGATGGTGCCTGGACCTTCTCCAATGTCGTTGGGCTTTCTGAAGGTGTGAATGATCAACGTGAAAAACCTGAGGGTTTCAACGTTTTTGTAAGGGTCTTTCATATTAGGGAAACATGATGAAAGGATGGTAAAACTTGGTATACACATATGTACAGATATATGCAGTGATCCATGTAAATCTACATATGTCTGTGTCTATAGCCGAATCTATAGCTGTATTAAAATTTATATGAATATAATCATGTATCTACAATCTACATATACATATTAAACAGAGGGTTGGCGGCTCTATGATAAAGTGCAACTTGGCAAGACTGTGTAGATAGTCCAGCTGAACGTTGTTATGCCATTTGATAGGGCCCAACTCTATTCTGAGCAATGAAGAATCAGAAGACTCTGGTTGTTTAGGGTATATAGGAGATTATACTACACAGCTATATGGGGATTACAATAAACCATTGTAAGGATACTTATTAAACAACCAGTATTTCATTTGAAAAGTAAGGCCGGTTTTTGTTTGTGGCTCATATTGAGATTTGATGGCTAAACTATATATCTATATTCTCTTGGGCGCCAGGCAAAAAGTTGAGGTACCTCACACTTGCAGGATTGATTTTTTCAGATCTGGACGGAGTGATGATTCCTATATAGGTGTTTAAAGTAAAACTATAATACTCGTAGCAGGTTGTTTATACAGTACTTGCTTGTAGATGTTTTGTTTTGGTGTTTTTGCATTTAAAGCACTTATATTTTTGTAGTATATTGGAATCGCTTTCTTCATGCTTTTTTGCTCCTTACAATTGTTGTATTTGAGCATCAAAAAAGTGTGTACATATTGCGTTAAAAAATATGATATGTATCATCGATTAACTTCAAATCCACATATTATGGGATATCTCTTTTCCAATCTCTTTTCCAACAGCACCTGTTCTGACGGTCTTGCAGGCATCTCGGTGGTGGTAGTCTTCGGCATGGTGTTGTGGTCCATCCTTTCCTTGTTGTTTCGCTTTGGTAGTGGATTGCCGGAGGGTCCCTTTGGCATTCTGGGATTAACGCAAAGCCTCTCCTTTGCTACTTGGCCCTTCATGATGACGGGTGGATGATCCTAAAGCTGGCTATAGGATGCTGCAGGTATATCACTACTCGACTCATGATGATCATCATTGATAGCAGGTACCTCTACCACTACATTGCACTTGCCCGAAACAAATACTTCCCTCCAACGAGGACATCTCGTTGTTTTTTTAGTCTTGTTTCACCTATAATTGTGGTTTACCTTTGTGATGGTTTCCTCTTTTGATCATTTCCAATGATTTGACTTAATGATAGGTACAGTCATCTCTGAAACAGAATTATACCCATAGGATCTATGTATGGTATATTTACCTACATTTGGTTGATTTTTGCGGTAAATGTAGGTAAATATACCATACACGGATCCTATGGGATATAACATCATTGACACACACACACACAAAATGCCGTAAAAATTCTCGCTACGGATTTTCTGTTCTCCAAAAATCTCCCCCCTGAACCTGGCGAACTTTCATGAGCCGATGAGCTGGACCTCCCAACTAAAAATGCAACCAGGGTTCTAAAAAAGTTAGCTGGTTGGTGGTTTCAAATATTTTTTATGTTCAGCCCTACCTGGGGAAGATGAACCCATTTTGACTCATATTATTCAGATGGGTTGAAACCACCAACTAGTTAGTCTTCCAAATTTCTGGGGTCAGGAGCTGTTTTTTTTGCTCTTTGGAACCCCCCCACATCCTGTCATAACCCCAAAAATATGTCAGGACTCAGGAAGTATTTGGAAGACTAGTAGGTTGTTTTGCCAAAAGTGAGCCACGAATAAGAAACAACTAGTCGGTTGGGTTATATAGGGTTTATATTACCCATGTTATTTAGGGATGATAATAAACCATTACAAGGATCCCAATATTAAGCAACCTGTATACTGGAAAAATCAATGTGTTATTTTTTTTGTGGCTCAACTGACCCGAAAACCTCCTACCTGTAAGGTTGCTGCCTTTCTTTTCAGTTCTGCCAACTTTCTTAGTGGCTTGGGAGAGGCCGAGTCTTGGGACCGACCCCCCCCCCAAAAAAAAAAACTGCAGCGAATGTAAGAAATCCTATGGAAATCATGGGGAATTGTTGCTATAGCAAATGAGAAGTTTGCATATGTTTGTTTCCTTGAGCATGTTATTTAAAACATTGTGGATTCTATATTGCTATCTTAGAGTCTTAGATTGCTTGACATTTTTTGAGGACATGCGCTTCGACATGTCTCCCCTAAGAATCTCATGAGATTCGGCTCGAACCCATGCCTCAAGTCAAAGAGTGTCAACTTACTGGTAGCAGACTGGAACTTACTCAGCCAATGGCTAAACTTTAAACTTTCTGGGATCACATGTTTAGTAGGATAATTAAAGTTTAAACTTTTATCTCAGGGTCCATTGGCTGAGTGAGGGAGATATGTTGACAGACTTTCTCTTTTAGGTAAGTCAACTTCATTTATAGTCCATGTTGGCTGCCAAGTATGCTGAGATTGCTGGAGTGTACATCTCAAATTGCAGTCAAATAGACTATGGGAGGTGGAATTCTGTTTGCAGTTGAACAGAAGGGTTTTCCCTACATCAAGATGGTGATTCTGATCAAGCAACGAGAAACATCACATGTGTTTCGGTGAGTTCCCCTTTAAATGAGTGAAGAAACAACACACCAAGGCTAGTCAGTATACAGTATCAACCTGACGATTGGTAGATGCATGATAATCTATGCGGCTTCTGACGTCATGCGACGAATTTTGCCACCATGGTGTTTCCAAGCATTTGGTTATCCTCCCGAAAATGTTTTTTTACTTCCAGATTTCCAGCTTGATGTTAAATAGGTTATATTATATTCTATATATAGGTATGCCGTTTTCCCAGAACAGTTTTCACAAAACAAACAATACACAAAAAAAACAACAAAATCACCAAATACCTTCCTATCATAATCATCATCATCATCATCATCATCATCATCATCCTCATCGTCATCGTCATCATCATTAAAAAAAAAACATGTTAGGATGTTCCTCCCCCAAAACCATCAACAAATGGGATCCGTATACCTATACCGCCAGGAGAACCCTTTCCGTGGTTTTGAATTGGCAACTTTGACCAACTCGCCGGAGAAGTTGGAACAAGTGGCATCTGGGAGAATGGATGGTGGAGATGGGACGACTTGGATGGTGGTTGAGGGGATGGTGGTTTGGGATGGTGGTTAAACTGTGTAAAAAAAGATTAAAGACGACTTGGATGGTGGGCATTTGGGATGGTGGGGTGGTTAGCAGGTGGTTAAAATGTGCAAAAAAAATGTGGGTGTTTTTTTGGGGGGTAGAGTCCTTCAAAGATGGTGGTTTGGGATGGTGGGGTGGTTGGTGGTATAACCCGGGACCCTGAAACTAACGGTGAGTTTGCACCTGAAAATAGGCAAAGTTTTTCGTATTCCAAGCATCCATTTTCAGGTGCTTTTGCTGTTAGTTTCAGAGAGTGTATTTTTGAAAAGTTTTGGAAGATATCTACCTCAGCCAGGTGGTGCTTTCAAATATTTTTTGTATTTTCACCCCTACCTGGGGAACTGATCCAACTTGACTAATATTTTTTAGATGGGTTGAAACCACCATCTAGAAGTGTTTAAAGAAAGTTTGGATACTTTGGTCGTTTGGATGGTGATTGGTGGTGGTTAAAATGGGTAAAAAAATGCGGTGAAAAAGTGGGTTTTGGGGGGTAGATTCCTTCAAAGATAGCACTTGCCAGGAAGCAATCCTGAAAGACTTACTAAGAGGTAACTGCTTTTCCAAGCCCTGATTTTTTTCGGGTGCTATGTTAGTTTGGAGGGTATTTGTCATGATTGTAGTACACACCTGGAATCCAACTGACCTCCCCCTGTAAGTGCACATCACTGGTTAGTAAAACATCAGATGATGGCAATGGTTCTGTTAGGAACTAATGTTTTCATTTGAGTATATGGACCTATCACTTCTCATGATGAAACATCCACATATTGAACAGCTACTAGTATACAGTATACACTAAAAATGTTATTTGTCATATTTTTGATCATCTTTGACCAGATTGATATGGTTAGTTTAGAGAAGTTGATTGAAAGGACACTAGAGCGAGTCAAAAAAGGCCAACGGTCAGGCGCATCCTCAACACTCAACTGATTTGAAAGTACAAAAATGACTTGTATATTTTGTACTTTGATCATCCAAACAAGATTATTGTTTTGATATTCATATTTGATTTACATGTCCAACCTGATTTACATATATATATATATATATTTCAAAATGATTTACATATTTGATATCCAAACAAAATAACACTGGATACATGTTCGTTTTGCCAATAAAACATCGTAAGAATACGTACATATTACATTCATATGTATATATATATATACGTATATATTTATATTCATATATATATATAAATGTATTCATCCCATTTGGTGCATGGTCAACTCCAAAAGGAGTAGACTACTTACATCCAAAGATAGTGTTCACATGCAAGCTTGTTGGGATCCACATGTTTTATTTGTGATATCTATAGACAAATACTGACCGACCCAAGGCAATCTCACGGGTTCCAAAAACGCGGGTCATTTTGGGGGTGTGCCAACCTCTGGAAAACAAGCTTCATTTGTGAGCTTGGTGATTGATTCGAGTGCTTGACCCAGATGATATTATGTACTTTGGGGTGTCGACATTCTGTCCAATGAGAAGGTTTTCAATTTCACGCTTTGGACCATGAAATTGAAATCAATGCAAGGCCTTTGCAAGTTGTTTTGGGCATCAAACCCAACTTACAACCATACAAACTCATGAAACTCATACGAACTTTGACATCTCATTGTTCCAACTTATCCCAAACTCGAACTTACACAACCCAACTCATCTTCCACCAAGGCGCACAAAAACAACAAAACATCACAACTCCCTGATTTTTATCCAACTACAAAAAGATAATCCAGTGATTCATTCAACCCTTCCAAACTTCCTACCCCAGTTGTTTTCATCTTTCCCCGTTTTGTGTCACACCACCAGTGATCCCCCTGTGCTAACCCCGTGGGTTAGCCTTCAATCTACGGTGCCTTAAGGCAACCAAAGGCGCCAAGTTATTGACCAAAGCGGAGGCTGAGGTGCGACTAACGGAACGGTGGAACGGTGGTCGCCAGGGGGGATGGCAGGTTGTCTAGGTGCTGGTTTCAAATATTTTTTAATTTTCATCCCTACTTGGGGAAGATTCCCATTTTGACTAATTAATATGTTCCAAAGGGGTTGAAACCACCTACTAGTTGTTTATTTACACCCTGGAAGATGAACGGCTGGAACATCATTTGTCTGGAGGTTTGGTTGGAAGATCATTTCAGATCATTTTCCTTTCTAAATGGGTGATGGCTGTAGGTTCCAGATGTTAATCTTACCAGGGTGTAGTGGGTTTTTTTGTTGATGCCCTAGGGATCCTGGCTCACCGAATGTCAGATGATGAGCAAGAAATGTGTCCTTCATCATCCGAAACAAAATGCAAGGTATTTAGCTTCCATGAAACCATTCTCAGTTTCGGTGAGCCAGGATCCCTAGGGATGGTTGGAAGGGTGGTGAAAAAAAACAAGTTGGAGGGACATGTTTATTGTCAAATGTATCGTTCTGGGCAAATTGTAAGGACCAAACCGCCGAGGTCACCCCAAAATGTGGTTTAGTTAAGGGAATCACCCCAGAATGCCAGAACAATTCAGGGTTAGGAATTATAGTAATTTGCGCAGATGGTTTGTATGATTTTTTGTTTGATGGATTTGTTTTTGTGGTGAAAGTTGGATGGAAAAAAATGTGATCTTGGCAGTGTGTGTGTGTGTGTCCGTTTTTGTGTTTGTTTTGGGGGATAGAAAGAACCATAATTTTGTGGTTCAACCAAAATTGGAGGGAAGGGTGGTGTTTTTTTTCAACAGCACTTGGTTGTTGTTTCCTTGTACGTGAATTGCACTTTGGGTAGGGATGTGTTTCTTTTTGGTGAAAGGTTTGGTAATGAACCTGGGTGATTTGATGTGTTGCATGCCTCTGCTTGGTGTTTCATGATCTGATTATACGTATACAGATCCACAAGAACTTTGCAAACACACAGGGGTTTGCAGAAAGATGTAGTACGCAAACTCGAGATCCTATAGCCTATAATCTTGATTTTTAGGTACACGGCAAACGACATTCTACCAATGGATTCCATTGTTTGGACATTGTCCTTTAAAGGCCACTAAGAACAATAACTAATCTCATATATAATGATGAGTATGTCTAGGATATACGTACCCATAAGTTGTGGTAAATTGACTTTTTTGAGTAGTATGTTTTTAAAGATTTCCCAAGAACCATCGTTTCAACCAACAGACTTTGAGGGATGCCACCAGGTGGAACGGATCACAGCGGAGCCACGAGCACAACTAGAGGAAAAACTGAAGGAGGTGGAGGAGATGTTGGATGGAGGGGGTTGGGATGGGGGCTCTTCAGTTTTGGGGCGGGCGGTTATTGGGGTTGGGGTTGTCGTCGTAATCATTGATGATGATTGATTACTGTGTATTGTTGAGTATCCTCCTCCTCCTCCTCATCATGATCATCATCATCATCATCATCATCATCATCATCATCATCATCATCGTCATCGTCATCGTCATCGTCATCGTCATCATCATCATCATCATCATCATCATCATCATCATCATCATCATGTTGATGTTCATTTTGTTTATGTTCATCATCATAGATTAGATTTCTTTGCACCATCTTTTTGTTGCACAAGAATAGCAAATGTTGTTAGGGTTTTGCGGTTCCATTCCACCACCACACACGGTCCATCAACAGCAATGTGTCATCACGTGTCAATCCCTCGGTAACGTTGGAAGGAGAAAGCATCAACTGAGCTGTCCAAAAGTCCTGCGACCTGGTGGCATCATTCCATTCCGCAATCGAATTGGAAGACTGGAATTGCCATGTGACCTTTAATTAAAAGATCTGTCTTCGGAAAATTTATCGGAAGAGGCAGAGTCGAAGTGTATAAGACTGCAACAAGCCGGAATATACAGAATAGACAAATAGACAATGTAGGTCAATGTTTGCCTATTTTCACTAAATTACCATTGCACTTCTGAGGTTTCAATTTCAAAATGATTCAAGTATGATACCCCTTTCATTTGGGACTGACCATTCCATGATCACTTTGCTCCAGGATTTTTCATGATCACCTGTGACTAGTGATAGTTATAAAGGCTGCCTCCAAATTCACCGTGACACGGGAAACCCAGGTCTCTAAAAATTTGCCGGATGTCAAGTTGCCCGACATTAAAGTGCCTGACATCAAAGTGCCTGACATCAAAATCCCAGATGTGAAAGCTCCTGATGCAACTTGGCCTGATGCAACTTGGTGAGGTCACCAGCTTTCTGGTGTTCCTTTTTTACAGTGCAACAGGTGAGTTTCGGATTTTTTTGGCACTCCTAGAAGTTGTTGAGTTATTGTCATGTTGGACATGTGCCATGTGCATATTGCTATCAAACAATCCTGGATTGTTCCCATAGAATCCATGCATATTTACCTACTTGTACTATAAAAGATATCAACCATTCATGTAGTTGAATATACAATCGCCCCATGGGATGCGTCATGGGAATCAATCTCCCAATCCACCACCACCAAAACCACCAAAAACTCCCACCGAAACCCTGGGGCATTTTGGGACCTCCCAAAAAACATCCCTAAAGTCTAAAGATCCCAAGCAGCGCCGGAGAGTTTTCCCGTCAAAAACCGAGGTGAAGATGCCCAGCTTTTCATTGCCCAACTTCAAAATGCCAGATCTCAAGTTGCCTTCCAAGGCTACCAAGGTCCGTGCGGGGGGAGTTTTCCACCCATGGAAGATGTTTGGGATGGTTTTGGGTAGTCAAAAAATCTTGTTGATTTTTAATAGGGGAACAAGAAACTGGTTGTGTTTGGCTTCAATTTTGGGATGTGTGTGATGAAATTTGAAGAAGACTTTGGGTTCTTTTACTTGAGATCATTTGCAGTGGATTATTGGTGCACCAAATGACCCTTATGAAGATCTCTGGTTTCTCCGGCGGAAGTGGGCATGGAGAGAGGTGAGGAATCAGAAGGCTGTTGGGAGTTAGGCTCCATCTACGACTTTAGATACTGGAAGTCACTAGAATTTCTGCCTGCATTGGGGTCGAAATTTGGCGATATTCACTGTGTACTTGGAGGATTCAGTTCGTTTGTGGTTAGTAAGCATGGTGATCGTAAGTCCCCTAAGGATCGGGTTGTGGGACCCCTTCCATTCATGGCCTTTTTATGGCTTCTAAATGGGGGTTACGAAACCGCTTAGCAGATGATCCTCCAAGTTTGAACGTTTGCTGGTCTCAAGGCACCATCACCTGCACCTGGAGCAGCGGTAGAGGCAGGGGGGGAAGACCTGAATCTTCTAGGTCCTACTGTTGACGGAAGAAATCCTGCACCTGCTAAGCTGTTGAGGCTGGTAGTTTATCCCGTTTTTGATAGGTTTTTTAGCACCATCCCAGGTGGTTGGGGATGGGATTTCTGAAGCATCAACAGTATGGGCAAGGCAAATCTAAGTCAAGTTTGAGGGTCCCATATATTGATGCAAGGTCTTTGGCTCCTGTACCATGTGATGGGTCAGGTGTTTAAGGGTTAAGGGATAAGGGGGGGTGTAAATTGTGGATTCGTTTGGGGGAATACCTGGATCGCCTTTGTATTTTTTTGAGATCCCAATGCTTGAAACATCTTAACACCATCCAGGGCACCAGACAAATGTGTTTTCATGATTTTCATATAGATGTTTTGCCAAACTAGCCTTTATTTGTTTCCTATTTTAGAAGACTCACCAACAAACAGATTTTTTTTTGCAAGTGAGCAATGAAAACACAACTAGTCGTTTAGGTGTTTTAAAGGGAATGAAATCCTAGACAGTTATATGGGGATAAGGATCTCTATTTAACAACCATGTTTTGTCTACTTGGACTTTATCATTCTTTCCTGCAGGAATCCAAGGAAGTGAAGGAGCCTGAAGAGAAGCCAGTTGAAGCACCAAAGAAGGCGACTGCGTCGTCGTAATGGTTGTTGTTGTTGTTGTTGTTGTTGTTGTTGTTGTTGTTGTTGTTGTTGTTGTTGTTGTTGTTGTTGTTGTTGTTGTGTGTGTTGTTGTGTGTGTTGTGTGTGTGTGTGTGTGTGTGTGTGTGTGTGTGTGTGTGTGTGTGTGTGTGTGTGTGTGTGTTGTGTGTGTGTTGTTGTTGTTGTTGTGTGTGTGTGTGTGTGTGTGTGTGTGTGTGTGTGTGTGTGTGTGTGTGTGTGTGTGTGTGTGTGTGTNGTGTGTGTTGTGTGTGTGTGTTGTGTGTGTGTGTGTGTGTTGTGTGTTGTGTGTGTGTGTTGTGTGTGTGTGTGTGTGTGTGTGTGTTGTGGTTGTGTGGGTGGTTGTGGTGGTGGTTGTGGTGGTGGTTGTGGTGGTGGTTGTGGTGGTGGTTGTGGTGGTGGTTGTGGTTGTGATTGTGGTTGTGGTTGTGGTTGTGGTTGTGGTTGTGGTTGTTGTTGTGGTTGCTGTGGTTGTTGTTGTTGTTGTTGTTGTTGGTTGTTGTTGTTGTTGTGGTTGTGGTTGTTGTGGTTGTTGTTGTTGTTGTTGTTGTTGTTGTTGTTGTTGTTGTTGTTGTTGTTGTTGTTGTTGTTGTTGTTTTGGCGGTTGTTGTTTTGGCGGTTGTTCTTGTTATTGTTATTGTGGTTCTATTTATTGTTTTTGTTCTTGTTGTGCTGATTATTGCGGGAGCCAACGAGCTGGAGATGTGTCAAAAACTAGGTAGTCCTGTTTAGTTTAGTTACTGTTAATTTGTGTTTTTGTCATTTGATGACAAGTTTTGGGTCAGGATGATTACCGCAGTGGATACTGTGCCAGCCTGCATAATTGAGCAGCATTGAAGTTTTGCAATTAGTCATGGCACAACTCGATTTCATAAAGATCTTGATGCTTCCAAAGACGCAAGCCTTAAACCCTTCGTGATCAAAGATTCATGGCACGCCCTTCCTATTGGGATGGTAACTTTTCAGGGGCTATGCTAAACTTCAGGTGGTATTCATTTTTATGAAGGGGCCAATACTACTCTTCACTTTCCACTGTTATGGTGTGGTCGGTTTACCCAACCAATAACCAAGATTGCCATGGATTGACCATCTTGTTGTCTACTTGCAACCGGAGTTGTTGGTATGATTTTTAGAAGCTCCAGAATTTGTGTGCCTATGTTTTGATTGTGAATTTGAAAACAAAGGACAACCAAATGGGTTCCAAGTAGAATTATCCAAAGACTTGCCAATCTTCTCTAGATTGATCCATGCTAGTCTCCAAATTACAGCAAAAATAGACATCTAGGTCATCTAGCCAATGTTTTTTCTGAGATGCTTCTACAAGACCCAAAGGGAAAACCTACAGAATACTCAATCAAACCTAGGTGGTGACAACTCAAATATTGTTTATTTTCACCCCGAACCCTGGGGGAAGATGAACCCAATTTGACTTGCACATATTTTCTCCAAGGGTTTGGTTGAAACAAACCACCAACTCAGGTCACTCAGGTCACACAATCAGATGTAAACACCACTTGGATGTCCCAGGAAGTTAGTAAATAATTAGTAAGTAAATGGGTTATTTGACCTATACTTATAAATGGGGGATTCATTGGGGTTATTATAACCCACTGATCCTAAGCTTTGATCCATCCACTTCCGTCAACGACACATCCGTTCCGTGGTTGATGTTTTCGACCGCAGGAAGCTGCCGACCTCTTCGACTGAGGCGTTGGGATTTGTTGAGAAGTTTTGCCAGTTTTTCCGGGTTGTTTGGGATCATTAGATTTCCAATTTTAACAGAGGGTATATCAAACTTGATGCAAATCTATGGTAGATTTCTTTTAGGGATTTCCTTCCAACTAGTGTATTTTTTATATTTTTTTGGGGTTGGCAATATAATGACCCCTGTTCCTTAGATGGTCATTTCCCAAAATTGTTGAGATGGGTAATCAATGGTTATCAGTGGTTCCAAATCTGAACTCATTTAGTGATATAGAAGATCTTGATGTTGATGCCTCTTTTCGATTTTCATAGACAAGCTCACACGATCTCTCACATCAAATCATAGCTTTTGGGAAAACCATAATCCAGGTTGGTTAAAATGTTCTAATTCACCTGTGTTAAATATATATATATATATCATATATGATATATATATATATATATTTATATTTACATATAGAGGATCTCAGAAACATGTACATGTACACAGATACAACAGACAACAGCATCCATGAAAGCCAATGTCATGGTATGACCTTGTCCTAAAGCTGAAACCAGACACCAACCGGGCCGTAGCACAGATCCATCAAGTCGTGATAGATGATACGTCCTTGTTGCACTGATACGTCCTTTTTTTTCCTAGGGCACAAATTTTGGGTCATGCTCTGTTGCCCCTGCATGATGATGATCATGGTCATGATGATTCACCAGTTATCAATCATCACTCATCAGTAATAGTAAACCCCCCGAAATTTAACATAGCTTTTGAAAAATGATTGGTTGAAAGATGAGTTTCCTTTCGAGATTGCCTACTTTTAGGGGCTATGTTAAATTTCCCATGGGATATCATGGTCATCTGCTCCAGGACAACCTTTGCAAGTTGGATCAGGGGCATACAATTGGAATCTAGGTAATTTTATAACCAGCAACCCCCCCGAGCTCACCTTATATATTTTGTGGTTTAGTAGTAAGGGAATCCTATACCCAAAAAGGCCTGATCATTCAGGTTAAGGATTCATTATGAATTGCCCAGATTGGAATGTGATTGAATTCCGAAAGAAAGAATTCTGTATATATATATATATGATTCAACGGCAGTATTGGAAACACATGTACGTGTCCCAAATCACGATCAATACTCAAACTGTAACTTTCACTAGAACGGAAATTAGGAAATCACAAAAAACACCTCGAGAAAGAGGAAAAACAAGAGGAACAAAAATAGGAAAACACAAACAACCTGTTACTCGATCTGAACTTCCAAGATCTCCAGTACTCGCCTCTTTTTGAAAGGCGCCAGCTGCCCATATTTTTTTAAAACTCGGCGCGGCCGTTTTTTCGGCTTTCGCCGGTTGCTGCTGCCCTTGATGGATCTTTTTTGCTCCTCAAACAAAAAGGCGTGTTAGCATCAAGGGGTAAAGATGGATGGGGAGATCCATGCATGAATACTGGAAGCTCAGAATACCCTGAAGAGTTGTTCTCTGTCAGTTCCCAAGGATGTATGTATAGAGTTTCTCTTTAGGGGCACTCAGTGATACTCGAATTATTCCCTTTTTATACATTTGCATATATATATATGCCATTATTTGGACCTGCACGGGGAAGTACCCAGTGAACCATATACTACCACGAAGATCGACCAGGAAGTTTAGGAACCCTCCGGATGGCTGATTATGTTCGGGGTCTTACAAAATAGCTCCATCTTACTATGTATTATATATATAAAGATATATAATCTCAGCATCTACTAGAGCCACCTTCTAGTTGGGATGATCCTGCCAAGATGACCTTCATGATTTAAGTGACTGACTAAAAGTGCTCATGACTTTGAAAAAGGGACTAGACGACAAGTTTACCAAAATGACCTGAATGACCGGAGACGGTGGCACTGACCGGGAGGTTGTGGGGAGGTCCGCATTGTGCACCATGTTTATCATTTTCTGCTTCAGTTGACGACGTATGATTCACTTTCAGTGATTGCTTTGAAAGACGGAGGTGAACACATATGACATTGCCAACTAGACAACGTTTTCATGAAAACACAACAGGTGATCCACGTTTTTCCTTCCTAGAAGTCGGAGACCAGTTGGAAGCATTCTCTAACAATGACCAAAGAAAGCAAAGTGAGCAGAAATGTGAATCATCATTTTTACACCAATATTCCAGATCATTCCCCTTTACTTTATATACTTCGTTTTGGTTGGTGTACCCCCATTGAATTTAACAAAGATACCCCAAAATAAAGCCATATTTGAAGCCGGACATACATTTTCCAATCATTTTGGGTATCCAGCCGTTAGTTTTCGGGGGGTTGTAAGAGTTTTTTGAGAATATGCTTCCCTAAGGATCCTGGCTCACCGAAACTGAGAATGGTTTCTATAAATACCTTTCATTCCGGAGGTGTTTATACATCCCAATCATCATCTGACGTTCGGTGAGCCAGGATTCCTTAGGGTTTCTTGTAACCCCTGCTGTGGGCGCTCCTCATGGCACCCATGTTTTTGTGGAAATGCTCCCTACCAGTGATATGCCTTGCCGGAATCACGGATGGAGCCCATATTGGCATTGTTTGGGACACCCAGTGGAACTCGACTTGAAGCACGGAAAAAGATAGATATAATATATATATCAGCATCATCCAAGGTGTGCTGTTTGAACACTAATTAGGGATGTTGTATAGGCACCCCTTATCATCCATGCAGCACCCCTTGGAAGATCCAGGTTTGTAATATACATAATCTTTACATTTATATATATATATATATGTGAACGAAAATTGTTTTGAGAGTTTCTGGAAAGAATGGAGTGGAATCCAACCCTGGCAAAAAATGATAGAAAAAGACACATCAGATGGAACCTATATAAACATGTTGATTTGTTAGTTTCAGCGAGGTGCGTGGTGGGAATTTGCGTACATCTTTTTCACAGACGGTTTTCATTTCAACATCATGTTCCAAATGCCACAATCTTGAGAACATTCCCAGTTTTGGGAAAATGAATTTAAATGGAAGTCTTCCAGCCATCTTTTTCAGGTGAGATGTAACCGTCAACTTCTCCCAAGGTTTGTCTCCTTACTTCTCCCTAAAAATCAATGATTGGAAGATGCTGTTTTTTTTTGGAGGGGATGGGCTAGCGGCTATTGTCAGGGGCTATGATGTTATTTTCAGGGAGGGTATATATTTTTCGGTTTTGCACATCATGACCATTTTGTTGTTTGCCCCCATCGCTTGGAGACCCAAACACAATTACCAGAAAAAGAGATAAAAGTTTGATAGAATAAAACTAGTTGGTGGTTTCAACCCATTTGAAAAAACATATTCAAATTGGATCATTTCCCCAGGTAGGGGTGAAAATCAACAATATTTGAAACCACCATTTTTTCACTTCTTTTTTGGTGGCGCATGTTGCTTATACAGGCTGGATTTTCATTGCTGTAGATGATCTTATATTACCGTTATCCTCCACAAGCTGACAATTTTTCCGTCGTTTTTTGAGGATACTCTACTTGTAGAACGAAAACCAAAGTCATGACCATTTTGTGTGGTTGGCACACCCTCCTGGGAACTATATAAATGGAACTAACATATCCGCTGAAAAGTCAAATTTGAAGATGATTTTCCTTTTCCCAAGGTTGGATATGTTAGTTCCCCAGGGTGTAGACTGATTTTTGAAAGTGCCCTTCGATATACTTTAAAGTCAAAATAGATTGGCACAGATACCAAAAGGTAGGTTTAGTGGGTCCTTATAAACCAATATGTAGGGACTGTGCCATCTACTTTTCAATTACTGTAATTTCCAAGAAATCACAAACAGGACCCACTGAACGGACCCCTACACCTGAGTATCTAATAGCTCTAGTAACCTACCGAGGGGTCCGTTGGTAAGGTCCCATCAAATTTTTGATGGATAATTGGAACACAGAGTTCTTGAAAACTCGCCCGCAAAGGTCACCATGCATTCACCAGAGATCATGTCCTATGCAAATACGACCACTTTGCTCAATCAGAGGCCGGTCTTTTCTCAGGGTGCGTTTAAAACATCCCCCCCTGAAATAGCCACATGACTCACAGGAGATAACAGTTTAATAGAAACAATCATTTTTGGGTATCCAGCCGTTAGTTTTTCGGGGGTGTTTTATGTTTATTTTTCTTTTTCCTCGGTAGGTGTGGAAGTTTTTTCATTGGGTCACTGCAACAACTTCAGGCTCCAGATTTATCCCAATTGAAGTTGGATGGCACGCAGTAGTTAGTAATTTTTATGAAATGCATGGATTTTTTTTAAACCTTGTGTAACCCATAAAATCCATGGGACGATTGTATATATTACCTACATTTATTGTTGAATTTTACACTAGATGGATCGGTACATATACCATTTGTCCTATGGATCTGTCCAGGGGTTTCAGGTGAACAGATAAATGATGCCAGTCCCCTTGGACCCCAAGTGTCCATGAAAAATGAAAGGTTTTAAGCCCTCAAGATATGGATGAAATAAGCCCTTAAAATGAGGGTCTCAACGTGGATTACCATGGTCACGAGTATTATTGTAACGCATCTTTTGAAAAGGCACTGCATCTTACATGTTGGGTGGATATTTCTGAGACAGTTCCGTTAGATTGCGGGAGAGATACCGGAGATACCGGACTCGGGAGGTACCCTTCTCCAGCTGTTGTAACCCATATGGTTTGAATGTACTTTCCTTTGGTCACAGAGAACGGGGGGGGGAACTTCTTCAGTTGGCCCACTCGATATTTTTGTGTCATGGATTTTGATCAATGTGGAAATTTAATGAAGAAGTTGTTTGTTTGATTGTTTGTTTGATTGATTGATGGATTGGTTTGAGCTGTTTTTCTTTGTTCTACGCAAAGACTGTTTGAATTGCTTTGGCATCGATCAATTTTGTTTAAAGGACATGACATCAGCTCTAATAGGTGACATTGTGCAGATGAATGTATGGTGGTCGAGTAATCTGAAGACGAAGTCGCCAAATAGCCCAGGTATGCTGAACGGCACTCCTATGGCTATCATATCTTAAATCATACAATTGATACAACTCGAGTACCACACTGGTCTAAGATCCATGCGATTCTGCTGCATCTTCCAGAATCTTGGCATGAATGATTTGTGTCTTTTTTTGTGGAGGGTGAAACAACCCAAAAAATAGGGGACAACCTGTTTCTAGGTATGACTGAAATGTTCATCACAGCATCACACGGCCCGGCCGGTGAATTCCCAACGATCTAAGTGTTCTGAACGATGAACTGATCAAAAACGGAGAAAAACTTCACGGTAGATATATACATATAATATATATACATGTATTTGGGCAGATGTATGTCATTATATATATATATTTTTCCATGCATATATGAAAACAACATCTTAATATATTGGTAAAAGCTACCCTCCAAAGAATTAAGATACATACCCTACCTTGGATGTTCCAGGAAGTGGATGGATCAATGGTTAGTAAGTGGGTTGCCAACCTACTTAAAAATGGTGTATATGTTGGATTCAGCTTTGTTTCTCAGATTTGGATGGATGGATTTTTCTGAGATTTGCCATGAAAGGGCGGACTCCCATAAAGCAGCTGTGGACTCACCAGGAGTTGGATCGACATTTTTTTACCAAGTTTCCTGGGGGTTCTTTTGGTTTCACCTTACCCTCCCTGAAACTAACAACATAGCCCATGAAAATCCCCATCTTTCCAGGTAAATACCATCAAAATGGTGGAGTTCCCATGGCTATGTTAGTTTCCTGGAGGGTAGTGAGAGTAACAATTGGTAAAACCAGAGATGGAATTGAATTCATCTTGGAGAAGTTGCCTGTTGATTTTGCTTTGCAAAGTTTCAACCTTAGATGTTTGTGGCGAAAATTGATGCATCACCACAAGTTCACGTCAAAGAAAATTGCTACCCAACAATGCCCAATGCGTTTGTGACATCATGTATACAAATCTCATTCGTTCGATCAAACTCCAAACTGGGTTTGTACCTGGACCTTCAAGTCGGGGTGCCAACTAAACCCTAAGGGAGGTGAAGGCTGACACCCTGAAACGGAACCAAAAATGGCACCCCGACTTGAAGGTGCTGTCAAAAAGGACAAACAACTTTCCTTCAAAAAGGAATTCTCTTTCCTATCATCTACCAAGTCATCAAGTGAACTATTCCAGTTGGATGTCCCTTCGGTCAAATTGTTTGGGACGTCCGTGGGAGAAGTTTTATCCTTTCCATCCAGCCGACATCCGGACCAAAGCACAGCAGATAAGGGTTTCTTCAGGGACCCCCGATAGTGGGGTATTGTTCCCATTCACGAAACCCATACCATTCCCATCCTTCAATGGATTCCTTTGGGAGTACAGTTGATTTAAGAAATCCCAAACAACCACCTGAGATTCATAAAACCCTGTAAATAATAAGGTAAACTACCTATATGAACTGGTGCATGAACCATCAACAGTATGGGAGTAGTATGGGTGGCTGGGGGTTTTACGGCATGGTGGGGTCCCTGCAATTTCCATTGAGGATTATAACTTTGTTTTCTGGATCGACGCAGATGCCATTTTTTATGATCAAACACGACGCATCGAAGAGGCCTTGCACTTGGAGGCCGGGTGATCCGAGGCCTCCGCCGAAGTAAACCGATAAAACACTTTGGCACCTCAGAGAGGTTGAATGAACATTCAGGGTTTTGTTCCTTTTTATTGGAATTATATATAGGGATGAAATTAGGGATGAATATGATGATGTTTTTTTGAGTGGGGAATGATACTTGGGGAAAGGGATGATTGTGAAATTGCCCACAAGAAACATCCAAGAAATATAATAGTGACCACCATCCAGAACTACTAGCATGGCTTCTCCCAACATCGACGATGAGTGAGCACCCCACAATGATTGACGAGCTGGGTAAATTTAGGGCACAAAAAATCATGTTGGGACATGTTTGGTCATATTGAATCTTCACCGTCACATTGGGAGCCGGGATCAATTTGGTGCCATACCCATAGGTATCGATCAAGTTATCCTATATCAATGCATATGGCACCTGAAATGGATTTTTGGAATAGGAGATTCCGGACGTGGAAACCCACTGTTTTTGGGTGATTTTTGTTGATTTTGTGGGTGTAGGGTAGCAATTAAGCCTTTCTCCATGATGAGTCATATTAAGGATCACTCCACTTCAAACTCATTTGGATCTGAGCACTGATTCCTTGATTGATCAGATGGTGTTTTCAAAGGACATGCAGTCGAAGCACCCCCATGTATAAAACAACAGCTTTGAATTCTGGGTAGCTTTGTGTTAATTATGAGCCTCCAAGTCACCTGTTTTCTTCCAATCTCTATCAGAGTTGTTTTTTTAGGTGTGTGATAGAGAACAGCATGCACTTTTCTGACATCGGTTTCGTCGCGATACGTCCTGCTGGAACTTGCCATCTTTAACGATCGGGACGCCCAAAGTGCAGTGTGAGTAGGAGAACTGGCGGCAAAGCGAATTGGAAATCTGGGGTCAAGACATGTGGCCTGACTATCCCAGTTTCTTGGCTAGTTTTCGTTGGGATGGAGTTGGTGGATTTGAAACTTGTTGTGGAACAAGTTGAATAAGGGTTTTTTTGGAGCTGGTGCCATATAGGTTTTGTGAGCTGAGATTAGTTGATTGAAACTGAGCTGCCAATTAGTATCTCCTGTATCTCTGAAAGTCTCTAAGATGTGGAGCCATATATATTATATATTTAAGGGCTACCGCCCGTGCCGCCGACCCCAAGAAATGGCTCTCGTCGGCAGTGGATGCGAAAAGGCCAAACACCACCTAAATCCGAGCCCAAAACGACCAAAAAGCTACGAAACCCT
>DF242036.1:57018-102048 GCA_000507305.1 Breviolum minutum Mf 1.05b.01 | reverse complement strand
AATTTGTGGGGAAAATGCCCCTAGTAATGATGAAATATGTTGGGGCAAAAGATATGGAAATAAGAATGTTAAGATGATTTTTACATGATATGGGGTGGAAAAATGCCCCTATGTAGTGATGAAATATATTGGGGCAAAATCGCGACTACCAACCTACCCCTAAGGCCTCTCACTACTCTTACTTATGTTACTTACAGTAGTTTAAATGAACCCAATTGAAAATTGAACTTAGCATTGAGAATTTGGAATGAATTATGATTGGTTTCGTTGGATTTATGATTTGCCCGTTGTAGTGTTGGGAATTTCCGAACATTTGAGAGACTGACCGACCCACCAGCCTGCAAAGCTAAATCCGTAATTTCCTAATCCACCTAGACTAATGGGAAATGATTATTAGGTTTTTATAGATATGCTTTAATGAACAGGATGAAAAGCCAATAAAAGCCAACGTTATTTTTTCCCTTTTGTTATTTCCCGCCCTTTCCACCGCATCATCCTAAGACTACTTTTTCAGCATTGTTTTTTCCAGTTCAATTTTTCCACAACAGGTTCTTTCTCCAAGTCTTTTGTTGATTGGTGTTTCAATTGGTTTTTGTTGTTTGCTGTGCCTGATTTACTTGGGAATCCAAGAGCACCCCCCCTGGCTGCCACTCTGCAAGAAATACCGACCCCCAAAAAAGACCCGTTTTTCAGGGACAAGGGGTGTCAATAAAAATAGCCGCCCCAAAAAAAAGGCCTTATTTAGGAACAACAATAGCTGTCAAGAACAATCCCTTTATAGAAAAGGGGGGTTGGCATTTCGGGGGATGCTCTAAGTGCTTTCCATCATCATCATCATCATCATCCAACGCTCCAGGAGCTCGATGAAGTTTTAGGTTTGCATCGTCCTACACCTTTGGGTGCCAGTGCTGCACAATGGCATCTTGGTTTCGGGAAAGTGGGAGTCCAGAGGAGTTGGGGAGTTGTTTGGGGTGGTGTTTTTTGGGGTGGACGCTGTAAGGTGTTTTGCAATGAGTGTTTGAACATTTCTGGGACAGGAAAAAAATAAAAAAATTGGAGAGGAAAGCTCTTATTGGAAGAAATGGAAGTTTGGTTTGCTGCAAACGGGAGGGTTTTGGCCTTAGCTGACCTGTATATATATATATGTGTATACATACATAAACATACACCATTCGAGAAAGCAAGTAAGGGTCAAAATGCGGTTTCTTGTCCTTCCATGTTTAGGTTTTTTTTGCATATTTTTACAATCCTTGGATAGGTATGTGCGTTGGGGTGTAACTATCCACGATGAGATTGGAAAGGTTGCCATCAACTCCATCCTCTCCATCCACGGGATCCCGTTTTTCCCGCGTGATTCAAGCAGCACTTCGATGGGATTCGGAAGGTTTCGAAATCATAAGGCAAAAAGAAACAACGGCTTCCAGCAAATCTGGTACTTGCAGTGATTTTGCCATAGATGATCCACGGACTCGGATTTGACACCCAAAAGGTTTAAGAAGGTTGCACCTCTTCGTGTTTACTGCTACGATTGATGTCCCTGCCTTTTTTTACTCGATTTATGAATGTTTATGGTATTTATTAGGCCAACAGTTTTTGTCTACATGCATCAACAGTTTCACTGGCTTGATCTGTCTAGGTTGGAGTCTTTTCGAGTAGCTCTCCATGCTGAGCTGCTCTTGGACGCAGGCAGCGGCTCCAATAGCATCAGCAACGCTAGTGGTCAACGTCGAAGCGCCTTGTGTGAACGAGCCATGAAGTTAGCATCACCAGTACCTTCGCCAGCAAGGAGCGCCCCCAAACCACATCATTCGAAAATGAGATGTTTGTAGGTTTATTTGGTGCGTTTCAAGATGGTATACATTGAGCACGATCATCACATTAAAGGAATTCGAAGACATCATCCTTCCCCAATCTTCTGTTCCCACTTTTAGCTCGTTGCTAATTTCACCAGCTAGAGATCCTCCGGAAAAAACAATTAAACATGGTTTTAGACGATTTTTAGACGTATGTTTTGTTTTTTGAGACAGACTAAAACCAGGAAGATCACAGTCACCACCACCAATATCATCCACCATCACCTGTCGAATACCTGAGCCAAGAAGTCTTTCTTTTTTTCAGGTAGCTACTGGGAATCTGTGGTGTTTGTATGGCCTTATGCTGTTGTTGAAGCTTCAAAGGGAAGGACGAGGCAAGGATTTTTCAAGCTCGAAACTGATTTTAGGGAGTTGTTGAAAGGGGAAGTTTGCTGCAGTGATGTTTTCTTATATTTTCTTTAGAGAGTTCAAAGGGCCATGGTTCAAAGTTCAAGTCATAATCAGAGATAAAAATCATGTCATATACTGCATGAAAATATTTTGATGTGTATAGTTGTGTATATAATTGGCTGTTTTGGGGAGGGGCCCACTATCTATTTATCACCTAGCGGACCGTGTTGTGTGAAGTGTCCTTTCTTCACCTGGATTCGATGACCAGGCGATGACCAATTGATATACAGAAAACCCCTCTTTTTTTCGACAGGTTTTCGCCCCTCCAAAGGTAATTGGGAAGAGTTTCCTTTTTCATAGATGGGATATGTTACTTGAGTGCAGTAGATATCACACAGGTGTTGACTGCTTCCTTTCTTGCACCAACCATCACCATCACCAACCACCACCAGGTGCAGCTGAGCTTTGGCGTTGTAGCGTGCGTGCCACCAGTCGTTTGCCTATCAGCAAGGTTGCATGGCTTTTACACTTGGCTGCCTGCGAGGCGAGAACTGGTGGGATTCGTCTTGGTTGTATCGTTTGGGCTTCCAATCATTGTTTGGGACATGGTTTAGTGATGTTTAGTAACAGTGTACACCAAGGTGCTTGAAATTTGTAGATATGTTTTATTGATGAATCGCCTTTTTGAATATATTGAATGTATACTCTTTTCACCCCCCGATTTTCCCCATAGGCACAGATAATAGATCCCATGTGATCTTGGTTGGACATATTTTGTCCAATTAAAGTTCTTGTCCAATAGTGTTTGTGACCGATTTTACTAGGGAAGGATGGCATATAATCCCGACTACATGGAGAGCAAATTGTGGAACGTCGAGAGTCATTATTACAGCATTTGAATGGTTGAAGCGAGATTCGGTAAGATTAGGTGGGATGACATTTTGTATGTAAAGATATCATATAGTATCAATATACGGATTTTAGCATGATGGATGCTACATTTGATTGAAGATGATTGAAGTCTATCTCTGGTTCAAGTGGTTCCTCCGAAGGGGAAAGATGCCATTGTGATCCCAAGCACCGAGTGATCGCATGTGTTTTTGAAAAAGTACTCAGCATTGGCTGAAGCGCCAATCATTCCTTGCCAACCGAACTTTGTGAACATGATCGATTTGTGTGCCCCCTTTAATCACCTTTTAATGTTTGAAAATCATCTCAGGACTAAAGGCTGTTCGCAAAAATCCATCAGTTTTTCTTGGATTTTTCACATTTGGGACTATGATCAACCAATTACCGGAAAACTCCCCAACTTGATCTGTGGATCTTCAGAAAAGGGGACGGCTCATGGCTAGAAAGGTGGGTTGAAATATGAATATGATGAATATGGCTGTTGTAGCATTGGCCTTGTTATCATATTTATTACTATCATCACGATGTATTATCTATTTCTATCACTGATCATACGTCATTGTCAGCCTCATTTACTTGTGTATCATCTTGCGGTGTGGGCTCCAAACATGTGGTACATTGATGTGAGGAATAGACCCTGCAACTACAACTGTCGCAGCTCACCCCTCAAAAATGATGCTTTGGAAGCAAAAAATATACACCCCTGAAGTTTAACATGGAACCTGAAAATCAACCCCTGGAAAAGCAGATTCCTTCTGGAAACCATCATTTTCAGGTTCCATGGTTAAACTTTGGGAGTGTACACCCCTTCCAAAAACCAACATGGACCCCAAATCCCGCGGGTTTTTGAATCTGGGAATTTCCTTTCAACCGATCAGGCACGTGCACTTCCAGGAGATGCTCCTGAAGAGGAGCCCCGGGACGGAAAAAACGGACCAAACCCCCATATATTGGGTAACAGACCTGGTACTTGGGGAAAATGAAGCTTTCTACTTGCTACATAGATATGGATACCAACCTATCCATAGTTGGTGGTTTTGAGTCACCCATTTGAAAAAAAAATGTTGAGTCAAATTGGGGATCATGTCATGCAAAACTTCCTTTTTGGCCTCCGAAAATCCCATGTTTTGGAGAGTTTCCACCATTTCTAGTTTTTGTTTTGCAGATTTGAGATTGTTTTGATTTGAAGTTGGATCAATTTTCACCTGAAAAGTTGCCTCACAAAGGATGGGAATCTCGGATATTTCCATCCAGCAAGGGCACTCTCGCTTCTGTTTTCTGCCTCCTTCATTTGGTCACCCTGAAAGTCCTTAGATGTAAGGTTAGGTATAGCTTTACCCGGGCAGTTGCACCTAGGTTTACCTTGCGTATATTTTTGAGGAATCCATCAACTTAAACCCCCATTTGGTAACCTCAACTTGACCGTATCTTTCGGGTGTCGCTGGTCGCGGAGTCGAATCGGTACGGAGGAAGTCATTGATCTGGTAGAGGCGATCGAATCCAAAGAAATCTTTCTTCATAGCGATCCATTGGAAGCGATCGCCTGAGGCATTGGGGGATTGTTTGGGGGGTTGGGGGGGGGCAAGGAAGAGAAGTTTTGTGCAAAAAAACAGTTGTGAAATTTGAGGGGGAGAAGGGGTGAGTTAAAAAGAAACAGAAAAGAGTTGGAGCATCTACAGTATTACTTTTCTTCAGGTGGTGTTTTTTGAAAGGTTGTGGAAATGTATAGGGCAGTTGAGTGGGAATGTTTGGGAGGTGGCGATGTGACTCGTGATTTTACCTCACAAAGTTACCTTATGATTTGCAGATGTATTTTCGCAAAACTGACTACCCACTGAGTCCCTGCCCACTGATGTTACAAAACTATCCCTCGTTTCACCAGAACATCGCAGTACCCTTCCAACAAGTATGAAAAAAATGTCTTACATGTTATCTTCAAATATCTTCCAACTGTAGTGAAAGCTGAATCGACCAGTATCTCAGCTCCCACCTGATGTTGATCCAATTTCCTGGTCCTTCCAGGTTGTACCGCCGCAGATCGCCATTTGTACATAGGTCCCAGACACACCAGACACAGTTTGGCTGTGTTTGGTGGTTGCACCCGCAACCCATCCGTCAAAAAAAGGGCCGGAACTTTTGCCGACACTGGACCAATGGCAGTATGATTGTTTTCACCAAAGGAAGGGGAAGCAACAACAGTGCTTATAGTGAAATGAGATTTGTAAACACATGTAAACACTAAAAAATGTGAACTCCAGCTTCCAGCATAAATCTGGTTTGTGCAATTTGATTCAATAGTTACCTGCGGCCCGGGTCTGAAATATGCCATTCCTCATTGCTACCCATCCACCATCCATTCTCAGAAAAATTGGTTTGTCAGCTGGGCAGCTTGGCAATTACGTTCGAGACGTTGGAAGCCCTGCCCAAGTGCATGTTGTCATATAGTTTGGCAGTATTGTCATGGTACACCCGCATGAGGTTGGGCAGTTTCAGAAAATCAGGGTGCCCCCAAAATACCTATAGATTATATAAAAGGAAGCATCCATTTAGGAAAACATCACTTGTCTATGGCTACGGCGGCTCATCTCCCCAACAAATCCATTGAAAGAGTCACAATTGTCACAATGAGCCCCAAGTCTTTAGCCAAACAAATGGTGATCTTAATGACACAAGAGCGATCACCAGCCCAGGTTTTAGCACCCAAAACATGCCGCCAGATTTCACCACAATGTTTTCTGTGTGTTTCCCCATCTCATTTCTAAGCATAAGAGTTGTGAATCTGAAAACAACTTTGGGGATGTAAAAGGGATGAAGTTCCAACAAATACACCACATCCCATCTGAGGTGATTTGGAACAAAGAGCCGAGTTGGTGGAACGACTCATCCTAGCACCTTGAATCGAATCTGGATTGGAAAATGAGTAGGTTCCCGAGATGTGGCCATTGAAAAATGTTCATCAGAAGGTCTTTTTTGGGGAATGCAACCGCCACCAACCAATGCCAACTTCAGGATCTCGGATTCTCGCGGCTAATTTCTTCCAGGGATTGTCCGGCTTTGGTGAATCATTATTATTTGACTAGAGATTGGTTTATGAAAAGAAAACTTACGAGTTTTGTCCTTGTTTGGCTTTAGGGCAGGTCCATGATTTAGCCAGCTATGTGCCAGATAGGATCTCATTTGAATTTTCCAGGATGCCGTCAACCCCCCAGAAGCATTAAAAAATCTGGTTTGCATTGCGAAGTTGAAGGGAACACCAATGCATTTTCGGATCCAAAATGTTAAGGAAACTTAACTATGAACTTTGGTAGATGTCATCAGAATTCAGGAACTTCCATATCAGTGTTCAGGAGGAGTTGCTTTAGGCAATCAACATTACCCTTCCTCATGGCTGCCAGATCCTGTCAGCTTGAATGGCTGCCAGATTGACATTCCAAATCATGACTCTACCGGCCACCCGAATTGCATGAACTAGGTGGTGGTTTTAAAGATTTTTTATGTTCATCCCTATTTGGGGAAGATTCCCATTTTGACTACTGTAATATTTTTCAACGGGGTTGAAACCACCAACTAGATGGAGGTGGCCGGTCAGGATCGAAAAAAACGAGCGAATCAAACCCTTAGAACACCCCCCCAACAAGAAAAAAACGAAAGGTCAAGTTCTATGTTGACCCAGCGTCCCCCAAGTGCTCAGCAGGGTCATGCAATAGCGATTGCCAACGTTCCAAGAGACATTTCCGACAATCAAACAAAAAGAAAAAAATGCCAAACAAACTCAAGTTTTCAAATGCTCACTCCTTCTTGTTAAAGACTGCTCAATCATTCACTCAATGCCGGTTTGAAACAAAAAAGGCCACCAAAAACGCAAAGGTCAAATTTGCAGATCAGTGGGTTGATCAAGGCTTACCCGTGCCTCAGTCATCACTGGTCCGTGGTGGTCGAAAGTTGGTTTCTTGGGCCGTGTGTGTGTGTGTGTGCGATTCAACTGCATGTTACAAGGCATTTATACTACAAAGTCTTTTTTTTGGGTCAGTAGTAGCGAGATGTTGTGAGTCCCCCCCTTGGATTCAGCAGCTGGAAGAGCCGTTGAATCCACGGATGGTTGTTGTCAACAGGTAACCTTTGAATCCAACGGATCTTGAACCCTCAATTCAGCTGGGGTGTGTTGTTGTTGTTGTTGTTGTTGTTGTTGTTGTTGTTGTTGTTGTTGTTGTTGTTGTTGTTGTTGTTGTGTGTGTGTGTGTTGTTGTGTGTGTTGTTGTTGTNGAGGTGAACGGCTATGATCCCGATTTTAAAAGAGCGCCATAACAGCCACAACCCTTCACTACAAATGATTTAAGGTTGGTAATTGTTTTTCCTCAGGCTTGACATTGGAGACGCCATTTTGGATGGTCATCACACTCATGAACTGGGGTTACAAACCATTTACAACGTCACTAAATCCCACTTAGGGGCTGGGAGCTATGAAACACTGGGTTACATGGACAATTGGATTTTTTGGACTTTGCAAGATTCAACACTTATTTAAATGACCAAAATTATTTTAAAAAAACTGAATGTTGCGTTTTAGCCAAACTACTATTGATGGTTCAGAAATCCAGCGTTCACCAGTTGATGTTGGTAGTTTTTCCATGTTTTTCCCATTATTTACATGGCTTTATGCATCCAAACACTGGTTGGCCCAGCAGGGATTTCTGAAGCAAAAAAAATCCCATAGGTCAGGCCCGGTAGGGACGTCATCGGCTCCCAAGGTGAAGCGCATCAGTGGCATCAAGGCAGCCACGAGGCGCCAAGATCAGATCATGAAAATTGTAATCGGATTTGGGGATGACAATGAACTCTCATTGTCATTGTCATTGCTAGGTGGTGGTTTCTCAAATATTTTTTATGTTCACCCCTATTTGGTGAAGATTCCCATTTTGACTGATATTTTTCAGATGGGTTGAAACCACCAACCAGATTTGTTGTGACTGTTTTTGGGTTGAGTTGGGTTGTAAACTGCAAACTTTTTAAAGGGCTGTTTTTTAGTTGGATGATATCAAGGTGTGCAATGATGGGACACACGGCCTTCACTTTCAGACATAGACAGACAGTTCCTCTAATCCAAGTTTGGTGATGAAGTATCTACGTTCTTCCAATCTTCAGGGTGGTTTCTTTTAACGGTTGCCTTGACCTCTGAAATCTGAGTCGGTCAAGTTCAAGCCTGAAAGCCATACATCACTTCAGCCGGGATGACTTTTTTTGAGCCCAAAGCTGAGAATTTTTTTATGACCCCAGCTTGTCAGCTCGAATTTCATATCTGCGGGTTTTTCTTTGCATTTCACTGAATTTAGAAAAGTTAGACTTTAAGCAAGGGACCTTCGGGTTCGTATGATTGTGACTTGAAGTCAAGATTGGATTAGCAGAGATTTATTGCCACTTTGAGGTGCTTCAATTCGACAAAAAAATGAAACTCCCAATCTTAGTCCTCTATAGGTTCACCAGATCAACTCAGACGTTCATTCCCCTTAGTTCTAGCAATAAATGGAGACGCCAGCAGTAGCAAATTAATAGATAATGATATTGAATATGTCAACTAGGGCACACACACAATACTTGGTAGGCTGAAACTGCTACTGAGAGAATTGTGCTTTTCGTTTTGGTATATAGGTATCATCATATCAATCATGTTTTTGAGGCAGCACGAAGAGACAACAGCAAGCAACCACTTGAATTCAGACTAGCTGCTGTTGAGCCCCACCTTACACAAAACCAACCAAGCAGTCAATACATACATATATGTATATATATATATATATACATATTATTTCAGACATATAGTATATAATCACCAAACTAACATACAAATTGACCAAACTAAACAAAACAACAAGACAACAAGAGATGTCGATGTCTCACCGGCCTGCCACCCCCCGTGCCATGGAATTTCCAGCGGATGTGGAGATGGAGATGGATGATTCTCACTTGCCAAAGAGCTCTTCCTCGGCGATGCCTGATCTGCAGGCTGCAACGGTACCACGTTTAAAGGCCAAGGTTCATCGCTTGACACCAGACCGCTTGAAGCAAATTTCACTCAGTGACTGGATCCGAGAAGCAAGTGAGAAGTTGTTTCGTGGTGTTGTTGTGTCTTTGTTTGGATGTTGTTGTTTTTGTTTTCGTTTGTTTTCTCGGAGGTTCTTTCAATTTGGATACTTTTAGCTGAAGGTCAAAGTATCAAAAAGTCAGACAACCATCCCACATGTTCTCTTTTATCCCACCGGCTTTCGAAGAATTGAAAGCCATTTGGGATGCATGGTCATGCTTTAACATGCGTTCCAGCGTTCCAGCAAAAAATAAATTGAACCAACCACCTCCAGGTGATCTGTGTTACCGTCCATTGCAAGCTTCGGATATGGATGAGATGATCGCCTTGCATCAGGAGTGGTTTCCAGTCTCTTATGACCAGGATTTCTACAACAAGTCTGTGACAGGAAACCTCCATTCCATTGTAGCTGTCTTGCCGCCAAATGGTGGCTCTCATGTTGCTCCTGCACTGCCTAGTGGGCAGACAGCAGAGGAAAATATTTTAGGCATCTGGATTTTGGATTCAGCTTGTTTTTTTCTGCAATGTAAGGTACTCGTCTAATGTCGTTTTCACCTGTGTGCGTCAGATTTACATAATATTACGCATTTATGTGAACAAAAATTGATCATTTTGGGAGATCCCTGAAGCAAAGATCTCAGCTTCTAGATGGTCAAAACTTCGGTGAAAACTGAAAAAATCCCCATGTTTCATGCCATCGAATCTTAAATGGCAAAGTCTCCAGCAAATGGCAGCTTTGAGACTTTGAGATGTTTCGGAGTTTTATCCGTCTAAAAAAGCAAGTGTTGAACGAAGAGACCAAATTCGGTGGTTTCAATGATCTTGGTTTTTTTGGCACATGTTTGTTGCTGAAGATGATCTTTGTTGACTAGAATGTGTTCCAGCTGGTTTTTTCAAACGGAGTATATAGCAACAGAGTATTAATAGAAATCACATGAAATCCACCCCTTTCTTCCATCAGGTATGATCACCATCAGTACCTATTGCGAACACCACAAGGAGGCCATTGCACATATATTGGGTGCTGACTGTGATATGGCTTGTCGGTCACGTGATGCAGAGGAAGGTGGGACTGGAGCTCTTGCTTACATCCTCACCCTTGGCATCTTGGCGTTGAGAAAAACCCGGCTGAATTTGATTTTTTGAGTTTTCCTCCCTGAAACTATAAGTCAAAGCCCCTTATATAGTCGATGGATGTCGATGGGTTGGAAGACAAAAGTACCCTTTCTTTTTTGGGGCCGAAGGGGCCGTTCTGGGGTTGCGAACTGTGAGTTTTCAAGGAGAGTAGTTTTGGTTGTGAGATGGTTCACTCCATGCAGGCCTTTTTGGAATTGCCCATGTTTTTCACTGAGCAAAAGTAGTGAAGTGCTTCACTGTTGGAATTCAGGAGGTGTAAACTCCGTTTTCCATGTTTTTTTCCTATGAATGCAATTATGATGAAACGTCAATGTGCCTTTCTAGAGACGTAGATGTACGGAGCGACATTAATGAAAAGGATATAGCTACATATTATGTAACGTGTTTTAACGTCGATTTGGTGTTTTTTTTTCAAATCCCAATATATAATTTAATTAGTTTTCTTTTGTTTGGTTGGAGTGACCATTGGTCAGTGACACCATGCCAACCCCCCACGCAGGCATCGCTGAAGGGTTCCGGCGGCGTGGCTTAGCACGGGAACTGATTCGCCGTTCCGTGGAGCAGGTGGAAAGTGACCTACCCGAGGTACAAGCGGTATTCCTTCACGTGGCTCGGCAACAAATGGAAGAAACTGTGAGAAGGGTGAAGTTTTGCGAATGGAAGATGAATAGAAGCCATAATGACATGTGGAGATCAAAAAAAGAGTGGTGGTTTGCCAAGTGGGCCAAAAAAAAAGTGGATTTTGCCTATTCTTAAAGGATCAATGGACCATATATAGGATATGGGCAAATGGAGGCTGGTTTGTGGTGAGGGGAACATCCTCATGTTTCGGAAACCATCGGATTGTGGGACAGAAACGGAAGGTCCATTTTTAGACATGGCAGCAAAAATAGCTGCCTGGTGATGGTTAGTCTTAATCTAGTCAGAACGTCTATCAAAACCCAGGGTCCCCCGCCCGCGGTACGTATCCACAGTCATGGGGTACCGAGGTGGTGACCTATAATACAGCTGCGATTCAATTGTATGAATCCTGCCGATTTTTGAAGATTGAGTACTTTCCACGTTTTTACTTCCTCCATGGCAAGCACTATGATTCTTGGAAAAAAAATCCAGGAAAAAATGCACACGCACAAGTCACACAAGTGATAGTTGTGTTTCTTCAAGTTACAAACTTCGGTGTCGTGCAGTGTTGTGGGAAGTTGCTCAGTTTTTGCTGTTGGTTTGAGCATGTTCAGTATTGGGATAACCTGCATGTTTGGATATATGTGTTTTTTTTGATGGAGGTCTTCCCTTTCCGATTTAGGGAGACAGTTGGCGCCACGCAACCGCGAGGATTCTTTTCTCTACGCGCACTATTTGCATGGTCATAGGCCTCCTTGGAAATGGCGTGTGAAGAATCTCGCGAGCGTTTGGGGCCAATGGATGCTCTCATACTGGACAGCCTTATGGCAGCCTAGTTGTGAAGGAAGGAGCACTTGATACAGAGGGCGTCATGGATCATTGTGACTGATGTATAACATGTACTCCGTTTGCTAATCGCTCGAAAGAGTCGAAAGCCATAAAATCCACCAGTGTAGATGTATCGCCCGCCAACCACATAAACTCATGAACAACTCGAAGGTGTGCAAAAACCTAGTTTTGGGGAAGAAACAATGTTAAAGTTAAGGACTCTTTATCAACATGATTCCAGTGATTCCGCGCTGCAGTGCTGGAAAAAAAACAACGGAAGGTTGGGATCAAAAGTTGGAACCACACGCAACCACTCTCTAAAATCCTCGAATGGGGAAGAGGGTCAGTTTTAAAAGAAGCCCAAAATGGATACAGTGGACTTCAATTTCTTAGATGTTCCACGGACTTTCATTGGAACGGCAATGGATAAGTTGAATCCTTTCCGGATTTTAGACTTCCAAGGATGGAATTGGGGCTGAAGAATGGATAAATGGGACGGCTCTTCCACGCACATGTCTGATCATGTCTCATCGTGACGATTCAGGATGTGAGTTGAATTTTCGGGTGGACCAGTTGACATCACCCTGCATGTAGTTGATGAGGTTCCCTGATTTTAGGGAAATCCAGGTTAATGATTTTTAGCTTACTGTATAATTTGAGAGTTCCACTAGAGGTGGTTTGAGTAAAAGTTTCCGTGGTATTTGCTTTAAGGTGAAGCGTTTCTTTTGTGATGGTCAAGCACCTGTAGGGAATATGTCAAGCTGCTTGTTTGCCGTTTTTTTTGGTCATCTCAATTAGTAAACCTACGAAATCAACGATAGATTGGTCCGATTGAGTCCTAATTTCGGATTTGTTGGGGTCTTCCATCCGTTGATGGACTGCTCGGATTGTGACCGGTGTACCAATCGTTGAGGGAGCATGGGCATACCCTCCGGGTAATCAACTTTGTCTCAAGTGGCTAGCTGGAATATCCAAAAACCATGTCTGTGGCAAGTTGCCAGCACAAGCTGTGATGTTCCACTGAAGACCCCACAGAAAAAAAGCAAATCTGCGGCCGGCCTGGCAGCAATTTTTTTGGCTCAGACACGTGTGAAGATGGAGAAGAACCGCATGCATTTTGAGTTGTTTATGCAATTTGTCACCATGGTGGGTACCATGTACCTATGGGAACCCATATTCATCCGGGACGCCAAACAATGACAACAGAAGCCTCACAAGAGGATTTCCTGGTATAGCCTTTATGCAGACATACAATTTTCTTGGATGGAGAAACGCCGGGCCCCCAAGCAGAAAAGTTACAAGAAAAGCCAGCTGGTTTCTCGCGGCGAGGCATTATTATTGGATATCATGATGGGAGTTGCATCATATGTTGCTTTTATTGTATGCAATTGATTTGCAGGAACATGGTTGCTGTTTGTGTATGGTGAAGTGACCTTATTGTTGGATACCTGATTTGTTTGACGGTTGCAGCATTGATGCGCATGAGAGATAATCGTACAATCCCAGACTAGGGGTCCAACGGGCAATGGCAGATGACGAGTACGATGACGAGGACGGGGCAACATGGGGAAACAAGAAACGGTGGCAAAATTTGAGGGATGAATTGTGCTTTCCTCATACCGGATTCTCTGTCATTCTAATGAAGCTATAGATTACATGCTCCGCTATCATTGCTATTTGGTCCTGTCCCATTTAGAGGCGGTTCGACCTCAGACACATTCACTGCATGTATCTTCTTCAGCCAGTTTGTTGGCGCTATAAGGCTTCAAGATCGTATGATTCCTCAGAGGTTTCTGTAGAATAGCGCATTGCCAGTGCTGACTGTTGGAATGTTTTTCCTCTGTAAATCAGGTCTTCCGAATCTGAGTCATTTTTGGATAGAAGTGCTACTACCCTAGATCCAATCATCAGTTCCTACAACATGGAAGGTGTCATTTCACAAGAACAATCAATAATTGGAAATAATTGGAATGATCATGAATGATCTCACAACCACAACAACAACAACAACAACAACAACAACAGCCATGTTTTGCCACCTTCGCATCCTGAAATCTTCAGGATTTTGATGACGATTTCGAAAATGAGAGTGTCGAGGCGGGGAATTTTCGAGTTCTCAATGGAATCCAAGGTGGAAAGACCCAATGGAAATGGGATGTTAAGGGGAAATTCATCAGGGATACTGTATACTCGAATATTCCTTTCATAAATTCAAGTTGGTGAAATCATCATTAGCATGGCATAGATACTGTTGATGATTGGTAGCAATATGGGTGGTGCTCGTTGTAATGCTTATTGGCAGTTGGTATGCCTTGTTTTTATCGAAATGACAATGAAAAGAGCAATTCCTTGTGGGTTGGGAAGGATCACCAGGCAAGATGCACCTTAAAAAAACTGCCCCTGTTCAAATCTGTTCTGTCAGTCAGGCCATCGGCTTCTGTTGGGGAATAGGATGCTTTTGAGGATTGGCTTAAGCTTCAAGCAAGAGGTACGTAAATGACCTTTGAAAGGGTTAAGTGATTTCCAACTGAAGCATCAAAACAAGAAGCTGATTCCATTTGAATTCCTAATATTAATGCAATATTGGTCCTAAAAAAATCCCACTTACAATATCGATAGCCTAAAGATATCGATAGCCCCTCCCTTACCCTCGACATCACAACCTCCAAACAGCTGAGGACGAGAGCCTTGATGAAAAACCCAAAGTGGATGCTGATTCCACGGTGCCACGGGAGTTGGGGGGCCGTCCGTGGTGTGGGTTGAAAAACCTGACGACCGTGGTTCCGGATTATGAAATTTTCCTCCCAAAAAATGAGAATCTTGTGTTTAACTAACCAGAATTCATGGGATGTAGTCTGAATGTTTTTTTTGTCAATTTTTGTTGCTCCCTTTATGTACTTCGCTCTATTTTTTGGCTTCCCAAATTTTCCGAAAGTCCATCCATCTCCTTTGGACGATGTGTGCAGGGGTGTAGATAGCATCAGGTTCAGCAGCTGTCCAAATGTAAAGGTGCAGGCCTCAATAAATCCCATAGACGCAGGCCTCAGATGTCCCAGGGACGATCTCAAATGGATTCTTTGCTAGGCAAAAACGTGCTTCAAGGATAAGGACCAGGAATGTTTGAGAAACCCTCAGGCTAACCACCTAATCTTACTTCCTTTGGTATTGTTTCTGGCCACCTCACTCAGGAAAAATCACGTAGTCAAATACTGCTTTTGTCAACAGGTTTGTGCCGATCACAAGGCAAACCCTGGAGTGTACCCAGATAGATCATAGAACCGTTCAGGTACCCGGCACCATTCAGATTTTTGTAGATGGATTTGATAGGAGTTCCCTTCCACATTCGAAGCCAGATTGCTAAAACCGAAAAGAGTAGACAAATCGGAATCCTCAAACGGATCCTTGGAGTCTACGGACTTATAGAGTTTTTTTGGTTGGAAAAAACCCACCACAGGTGGCTGCAACTTTTATCAGTTCCACTGGGAGTCAGATGGCCATTCCAGTGGTGCCTTGGCTAATGTAAATGACAATGGATGGTTGAAATGCTATGAATTTGGCCCCATTCCTGAAAGTTTAGCGACGAGACCTGAAATAGCCACATATTTGTTAAAGCACCTATGTACCTTTTTCGAGTTGAAAAAGATATATGATATATCTATTTCTTTATCATCACATCAGATCAAATCATCTACAGTTCCTAAGCAGGTCGACATCTTGGCTGCAATAAACAAACAATGGAGGTAGTTGAAGGTTGGAAACAAGCATGATGAAAAACATGCCCCAGTCCCCAGTGAAAGGTATGATATGTCAGGTAAATGCAGCTGCTAGTGGGCGTGTGCCGGTGTGTTTTTTGAGGATGTACTGTACCTCCACTTTCACTTGGGGTTGTTCTTTCTTGGTGAAATATGATCGAATTTTGCCGGATTTGCAGGAAACCTGCGGATTTTAAATCACTCAGAAGTCCATCTAGTTATCATCTTCATGGATGTTTCAAAATGGCGTCAAATTCTGAAGGTCGGGACTTGAGAAATTCGTGGAGGATGATTTTATGGCAGATGATCTGGTTACTTTTTAGTTTCCTGCAGCTTCATTGATTCCCTGTGTTGATTCAACAGGGGCTTCAATGATTGAACATAGAAATGCTTCCACTTAGAAGCACTGGAAACGTGCTATGGTAACATCCTGTGAAAACATGCGACATTTGGAAAGAAGGGAACATGAAGGAATGTGTTTATTGACATTTGTGAGCCGTTGTAAGCCCGTAAGAGATCGCCAAACTACGTGTTCAATCCTTTTGATGGGGCACTTGGACTTCCAAAATCTACAAGAGACACCTTTTATATAATGGAAGTAGTGATGTGAGGATATCACCCCAAACTTGGGAACCCCTTCAAGAATTTCACTGGAACTTGCAAATGCAGAAATAGCATTGGATTTTGGATTTTCAGATCCTCCGTTGGTTTCTTTCACTCAGGTGCCAGTAGAAGAGGGCATGCAGATTTGGGATGGGGATGGAGCTGATTGGGAAGTGAAGGTGTGCAATCCTGGGACGGCGAAAGGTGGATTGAAAAAAAAATGGGGATGTCGGAGAATCCTAAGATTGCCTTGGCCTCTTGGGAGTTAGGGAAATTGGAGCTTTGTTATCTCCCATCCTTACAGAAATCTTGTCCATGTAAAAAGCCCATGAGCAACCGTAGCATGTTTATGTGGAGTCAGACATACATAATGCAGGTAATTCCAAGTAATTCCAAGATATTCTATGTAACACTGTGTATATCTATCCTATCCGAGTGACGTCGGGTGACGCCACCTTTAACAGGTAAATTGCATATGGAATTTTACGGATTGTCTTTTTCTTCGTGTTTCTCCAGATTGGCCAATCAATCACTATTTATGCAATTTAGAATTCGGTATCACAAAATGATCCCTTGGTGGCATGGGATGGTTTGAGATTCCCAGGGTGCGACCCCCCAAGCAACAATCACTTTTAGAGGCAAATCCCAAAATTCCAAACCAAGTGAACTCGAGACCTTTAAGATAGCACTTGGGCCTACTCCCAATCATCCCATATAGAACTGTTGGCATGTATTTTGATTTTAATGTATCAACATAGTACACATACACACAAATTAAATTACATACGAATACAGAATAGATTGTCCTCTACCGGGGGCAACCTCTACCTACTTATCATATGGTATTCAACAAATTTTTCCCACCCATTCCCAACTCGTAGGTTCCAAGAAACTCTGGTGCCAAGCTGACTGAGCTCCCTCCCCATTTTCTGGGTGGTTCCTTATTGCGCTGTGCTGAAGGTGCCGTTTTTTTCCGAGTGAAAAGTTGGCATCAAATCATTTGCAAATCGGGAGATGTCAGTTTTAAAGAAATTGGGAGATCCCAAAGATACACAGGAACAATGAAGTTGGTGAAGATCCTGAAGTTTGTTCAACCAATATGAAGTATATGTGTGTGTGTGTAAGTTGTTTCGGCCTAAGGCGATGGATATGCAAATGTTTGGAAGACTTTCTGTGTTTTTATAATTTTCCTACTCAATACCAACTGTCTAAGCACATTAAAAGTTCAGCGACTGTGTCTCACTAAGCACATAGTTTGATTTCTATATATGTTTTCATCTGAAAGATTTATTGTCTCCAAAATGATTGTCGTTTGTGCTGCTTATTCTGGTGTGACTTTGGGATGCTTAGGGCGCATGCGCCTCTGCAAATTTCCTTGACATGTCTTGGGGAAAATCCACTGGAAAGCATATAATATGATCAAACTTTTTTGGTGGGGAAGATCCTCAGGTCTAAGAAATTTCATAGGGAAAATGGTGGTACCCGTGGGACGGTACCGTTAATAATCAACCCCATATACACCTTGTATAGTGGGTATTTATTGGGTATATCCCCTTTTATTGGATATATTCCCTATGAAAATTGTGAAGCCATCCTCATGGTCCACTTCTGGATGAAGGTTAGGTAATCTCAACCTTGCCACCTGTGCCAATACCAGGAGCTTTAGGAAGTTCACGGTCGCAATTCCAGGCGACGGGTACCAGGTTTTGTTAAAGCAGTGTGTCATTTGATGAATTTGTTGATGATGATGATGATGATGTTGTTGTGGTTGTTTTGTTGATGATGTTGTTCTTGGGGTCTATGATTATTACAAATCGCAACTTTCCTTCAGCGATATTTCCCGCAAAATGTTGCACAACGATCCGCTGGGAAATGGTCCAACCTGACTACTTCAGCTGTAAAAGGAGCAGAATCAGAAGTCACCTTCATAGTCATATGACAACATCCTAGACACTTGTCATTTCATCCTGAGGACCTACAAGACCAAAGATTTGGAGTCCTTCCAAAAATACACTGTGAAAGATGTGGCTCTGTAAGTTCCAAGTTCCAATGGATTGGCGTTTTTCGTTTTTTCGTGGCACATAACTGGGACCCCAAGGCAAGGCCACAGAAAAGCGAAGCCGAAGCAAGAGATGGGGGCCAGTTCCCAATCCGAGATTCACTGGAAAAACTTTCGGCTAGACAGTTGATATGATTTCATGAGGTAAAAGGGTCATTTCATATCATTTCTGTACTGGATTTATTCCATCAACAGCATTCAGAGAGCCCCAATCAATGCCTGGTACTTCGGTACGCCAAAAAACAACTTCCAAAATTCCATCCTTCAAGATTAACATTACCCATCATTATATGCACACCTGTTTTGTTTCCCATCAGCATCGTTTAGATGACACTCAAACTTTGGTGTAGATTTTCCCTTAGTTGAAACCCACAGGTTTCTAGCCATTCAACTTTCTGAAATGTTAGCTTGGCAGAATGATAATTTTGTTTACTCGGACTCCTGATGATCCTAGCAACTTCCCTTAGGAGATAGTTGTGGTAAAGGGTCCTATGATAAACGATTAAAATGGTCATCGGTAATCTAGAGATTACATCGTAATTATACGTATCTTTATTTTTGAGAGAGAGAGAGAGAGAGGGAGAGAAGAGCATTCGCGGCATTTTCTCCTACCTAGTTGTGTTTATTTTGATTGAACAGCCTTTTAAATACATAAAAACGAAAAAAAACCCACCCCCAACCCAACCACCCACCCAAAAAAAAAAATCGAACGTCCACACCACACACCACGTGTTTTTTGGGGTCCTTTTTTTTGTCGCATGGCAAATTGGGAGGTGACTTCCTTGAAGTCCGATGCGCGACTCTATGTCATCCTGGAGGTGCCGAGTGGAAAAAGTCCACCCTGCGAGCCAGGCCTCGTATGTTTTTTGGGCAGGAACCTTTTTGTTGCGGGAGGGAGGGGAAGTTTCAGGTTTTGATTTGAGTGGTTTTTCTTGTTGATTCATTTTTTGGGGGTGGGTTGGGGGGGAAAAACGGAACGGAAAATTTGGAGTAGCAAAGTTCTTGACAAGATTGAGGCAAAAGGATTTCTTTCCGCAACCTCAGCGACCGAAAGAACAATGGAAAAAGTTGTCCAAAATTTAGGGGCAACCCTTTCCAATTGAAGTTGAAGAGTTTGTCAATGAATAGTTCACCTAGATCTGTTTGTTGACCCCTTCTCGTGTATCATTCTTGGGTACAGATGCGTATGATTTTCCAATGTCTTCCTGGGGCGTTGGACTTGGGTTTCAAGGGTTTCCCCATGGCCAGGTGTCAGCTTGGTAGGTTGTTTGGCCAATGGCCAGCGCTGGTTGTCCGAAGGTGAGGCTGTACCCAGTTGGACTGAAGCTCACCAAGAAGGTGATTTCGGGTCACGGTGGTGGTGTTGGGGTCGAGTTTGGAACTGCCAAAGATCAATGGATCTGAAACTTTAGGAATCTTCACGGCAAACCCCTCAACAAACAACAAGGTGTTTTCTCAGATTTGACCCACCTCTCAACGGGTCCATTGAAAAACTCCATGGCGATCCTTTGCGACCGATGGTTGTTAACTTATGGGTTTGATAAGAGGAATTGCTGGAAGACCTGAAAGTTCAGATTGGTGATGATATGCCGTTGACCAACTAATTAACGGCAGCAAGGGTGATGAAATTTCACCGTTGACCAACTATGGTCATCCTAAGTCCAAGCGTAGTTGTCTTAGAGGCATCCGACATCATCTGACCCCGAATTGAACCGACAAGCAGATTCGATGATGCACATACACACGAATTACCACCACCATCTAGGTGGTGATTTCTAAAAATGTTGTTCACCTTTACCCATATCTAGGGAAATAATCCAATTTGATCCAATTTGACCAACATTCTTCCATTTTGAGTCTAAGCACCAACTGTCACCGCCATGTTTGGCTTGGTTTCACCCGATTCTTGTTGACAGGAAGCAAGCCGAAACGACCGGAGCTGCTGATGCTCCTTGGGTTTGAGGCGGAGATGAGGCAACCTTGAGAGATACAAATGGCACAACAAAAACCTATTTAATTGCGATTGTGATTCCTGTTGTTTTGCTTATAAAAAGCCTGTCATGACTTACAGGAGCTTCTAAGTTTCTTACTATTTACATACTGTATAATATAATTATTTTATATTTATATAGATATATTTTTGTTATTGATGTATATATATATATTTATATATATATATACGTGTGTGTGTGTGTCACTATTGTGTCACTCACCGCACAATCAAGAGCACAAAGTGAAATCTCCATACTTCATGAATGTCTCGCCGTGCTACTTGGGTGATGGGTGATTTTACCTACAAAACTTCAAGACCTTTACACCACTCAATACCAAAAAGAAAAACAGTGAAAGCATATATCAAGGGTCTCTAGAGAAAAAACAGAGGGATGAGTAGAGATTTACCACACTTTGGACAGGTTCTTTCCCATTTTTGTTGCTTAGAATTTCCCCCCTTTTTTGGGGGTTGAGAAAAAAAAACAGGTTGACGGGGGTCCTCAAACCAAGGTTCAGCACCTTCGGACCCCGTGGAGCTTTGTTGTCCTTACCGCAGGTCATTCCCACAGGCCGTTACGCCGTTGTAAGGAAGCATCCGAAAAGCATCACTGGGTGGTGGTGGTGGTGGTGGTGGTGAATTTTTTGGGGGGTCCAAACTTGGTTTCATGTTTGTTTGTTTTTTTCGACCCCCCCCCCCGGCCCCAGGCCAATTTTGTTTCCCCAAAATTTTGTTGATGTTTTTGGTTGTAAAGAATTTTCTGGGGTCACATGAATTTGAGCGGTAGCGATGTACCCACCGTTTGTTGATGTACAGTAGATCTTGTTGATAACACATAAAGCCATGGATAAATGGGGCATGAATGAAGATATATGTGCTATTGAAGGATATCTGATTCCCAGAGGGTATATCTTATTAAAGATTGGGAATCTTCATTGCGATCTTTGTAAGTACTAGTTGTCTTGGGTGGTTTGTTTTCATGGCTTTTGATTTAAACCTGGATATTTTGTTTAATGGGAAGATTTTTCCCTTTGACCCATATGTTTGGCAACTGGGTGAATCAACCACCATACCATACCAGACTCATAGGGAAAATGTGATACCCTCGGGATGGTACCCTAGCTGTTTAACCCACCAAGGAGGCCTTTAAAAGGGGATATACCCAACAAATATTCACTACTGTATATATCTAAGGTGTAATATGGGGTTGATTATTAAGGAAACCATCCCAAGGGTGCCCACCATTTTCCCTATGACAGACATACCAGGGGCATTGGTTGACCTTGTGTTTCTCTGACCAGGTGAAGCTTCAAGAGGGTTTGTACCTTTGGCTTGGGGTACTTTTTTGCAGAAGGGGTACACCTGTCAATGTTGGCCAACCATGAATCAAACCAGAAAAAATATTCCCCAAAGAAAAGAAGGCGGGTTTAAGTATTGTAAGGAATTGCTGCTGCTCTTCATGTCAGGAGTTGTCCAGATTTTTTTAATCTATGTTCGAATCCTGGGATGCTGTGTGGGCAAACTGGAAACTGGAACAACCTCGCCGAAGTTCATCAGTGGAAACCCTCCCAAGATGACTCTGATTCAAGTAGGTTTGAATCAAACGAGATCATCCAGATAGGTTCCTTTACTGGTATCATCATCAGACTAACGCCAAGAGACCTGCAAAAATCTAGTTATACTATAGGTACATCCACATATAGCCCGGTTTCATTTTGTTTCCTTTGGGTTTACGTAGTTACTTGGCAGTGAAAACCTGTTGCTCCTAATGATGACTTGGGATATGTGTTACCTGTTACCTCCAGTCAGAAAGCCGAGCACTCAGCCATCCAGATGATGAAGGTCCACGGAAACTTTAGGTGTTCAACATGAATGTGTTTTTGCGAAAAAGACAAGTAGCAATTTGCTGTCCTTGTTTGATGTCTAAGTCCTTTTTGGTGCTTCAGACATTCTTTTTGACATTTTGACAGGTATATGATCAATCGTATATGCGGCGTAGGAGTGATGTACATGAGAATATTCCCTACTGTTATGCAGATGTTTCTTGACAACAGAAGGTTGGAGAAACACAATAGTTGGTTTTCCCTCCTCCAAGCTGCATGTTTGTGGTGTTTGTGGTTCCAGCTCAGTTGCCAATGAGAATAAGTCTGATTGTTGAGTCGAAATGGTTTTCAGATACACTGTAGATTTTGGATACCATCATTGGTTCATTGACCCTAAAACTATCTTTACAGATGGCCACTTGCTGTTGGCTATTTTCTTAAACACAATATCCTTTTGGATTTATTCTCTAAGTTGTTTCCCTGAGTGCCCGCCTTTGCTGAGGTGGTTGTTGTTCCATTGATGGCTGGCAGTTTTAATGTCACGTTGAGTTCCAGTAGCGAGCTGGACATACGAAAGACCATCATGGATGAAGGCTGTCAGATGAGAATCCAAAGGTGAATTTTGTCGTTGGATGAAGGGAATTCGGAGCCATAAAAAACTAGGTGGTGGCAACTCAAATATTTTTTATGTTCACCCCGAACACTGGGGAAATGATCCAATTTGACGAGCATATTTTTCAATTGGGTTGGTTCAACCACCAACTAGAAAGTAGCATAGCTTTTGTTGATGTCTTTTTTGCTTGCGAAAATGGTTCAACATGAGGATTATCCCTTGGATCTACCTAAAACCCACCCAGGATGCCGGTCACAAATGAAGGTTTATGGTTTATAGGGATTCCCTGCTAAAAATGTAATAATTCTGGTGGTCACTGTTAGTGGGGTGGGGGCAGATCTAAGGGATCCCCAATAGAAACACAGCAGCTAGTTGATACAAGGTTACAAGGGACCATAGGTTTGATGAAAGTTAGGGCTGTTTAGTTTTCCAACCATGCCATTATAAACGTATACATATATATATAATGTACATATGTACTAATATACAGTTTCCAAGTGATGCACATCAGTCACTCGTTCATTGGTGTTTAAGCTTGGGGCTTGCTATCACTATCCAGCGAAAAACCCTTTGAAAGGGTATAAGTCGATGATTTTTTTGCCTGCATGAAACCAACAACCTTTTTCTTTAGCCACTTTACCTGAACAAACCAGAAACAGACCTATTGAAACATTGTTGAAAGAATGTATAGGTTGTAGGTCGGTTTGGTGTTTTCTTTGTAACATGCTCATTTGACAACTTGTACTGGGATAAATTTCGCCACTAGTCAACTAGTCAAATAGATTCAACCGTTTGTATTATATATGGTATCTATATGAATCAAGCTCGCCTATGTAATGGACAAACTTCCCAGGGGAATGGTGGCTACACCGTCAACAACAGATTTGCTGTCCAATACACCAAGGGGGTGGCCCATGATTTTAATACCCTGGATCCAGGTGTCATTGCGTGGGTAGATCGTGATCATCAATACATGGATGTTCCAGCGTCTTGGGCTATATGCTGTTGGTTGGTTCAAACTCGGAATCCATATCACTCAAGAGGGAAATATTTGAAGAAAATTGGATCAACATGAAGAAAGTAACTAACTTTAAGTCGATGATGATGATTTCTACTGATTTGGCAGTTAAGTTTGTTGGTTTCACGTTTGAGGAAGGATCAAGATTTCCAATCAATATGAGGCCCCTCAAACCCAGACCTACATTGCGAGCATTTGCGAGCTAGTTGTTTTTTATCCCCATCAAATCCTCCACATCACAAACAACTCCCGCACCTATGGGTGTTTCATCTAAGTGGTAGTTTCAACTAATGCAGTATGACTTTTACTGTTCAGGTCATCTTCAACTAATGCAGTTTGACTAGTCTGTTTCAATTGGTTGGCCCAAGCACTGAACTGTTCTATGTAGATTCAACTTGTAAGCCAAATGACATTTTTGAGAGCTGTGAGTGAGTGATCATCTTTACATGTTTACCACTGCATGTTCGCAATGGTGAAGTTGAAAATTCCCCATGATGCCACTTCCACTGAGCAGAGTGTTGAGTTGCAAGGCTTATGGTCTCGTTCATGCTCCCCAGCAACACTCAGACATCCCAACATACCTGGAACGCCTCCGAAACCCAACGAAAAAAAAAATTGGTTGAAGCCAAGGAATATTTGAAGCATGGAGTCCTTTTTCAGCAACCTTTCAAAGAGATCCCAAGTGGTACCCTCCTCACGGTGGCCTGGCGGCTAACTAGCGGCGTTAGACGATGTTAGCTGCAACTTCTGTGGCTCCACTGGTTTTTGTGGCAGGAAAGTGGGGCGGAGAAGTGTCCAACAGACAGAAAGCAGCCAAATTAGTACTTTCGATGAAGGTCCGTTTCTTTCGCTTTCATTGGACACTACATTAAGGATATTAAGGCCAGCCACCCCAAGCAGTCTCACCAGCAGCCACAAGGTCCGTCCGAATTCCGCTTCCACCGTGTATGTCATCACTGAACGGCGCTCGGGCAGCCACGATGCCCAACGCAGCTGGGCCGTTTCTTGGTGCGAGCTATCCATGCAGCCATCTATGTGATATCTATGTGCAGCACTGCTTGGGATGAGCCGTCAGCACACCAAAAAAATGTTGATATAAATTGTTACACCGTGTTACATTAAACCTGTGAATTTCCACAAAGCATTTGAAACTCTGTATAGCACTATTACACTCTTGGCGAGGTGTCGGTTTTACTGGCACGTTTTTGTCGGAGTTGTTTCCTTGTCTGGTGCTCCATTTGGTTCAACCAAAGGATATATACAGAAGATGAATTAACTGATAGTTGGTACCCCCAGCTGGTTCGAATCACATGGGTATATGAGGTATATGTATCTACTAGCTCTTAAGTGATCCTCATCCGTGAGTTCAATTAGCAGACCTGCGAACGACCTGGCGTTATTCAATCCATCATTGGATTCTCCGAAATTTGCCGAGTTCAGAAGGTGTGAAGATTGAATTTGTTGGTTTCGGAAGTGAGGTTTCTTTGGAAAAAAACTGTTGATGGTTCAGAAATCCCAAACAACCACCTGGGATGTATAAAACCCTGGTAAATAATGGGAGAAACTACCATATTTGCAGGATTTCTTCCAACAACAGTATTATGTTTATCTCCCAAGCCATTTTGGGACGAATAGAATTGCATCAGCAAATATAGAAAATCCCACTTTCACAGGACTGATTTGGATGGAAACCAAAATCCAAGCCATCCCAGGTGGTTTCAGTTGGTGGTTTGGGGCCAGGTGGTTTGGATTCCTGGAATCCCCTTAAGAAAGGACTTGTCACTTAAGGGCACCCTTAGAATTCCAAACCACCAACCCCCCAAACCACCGGTCCCCAAACCATTAGCTGAATGTGTAATTGTCTTGAAGTTCACACATTGGCCCAGATATGAGAAATCAAGCAAATGTATAGGTAAATATATGCCAGTCCCATGGGATCCGTGATGGGTGGGTGTTACCTCGAGGAAGATTTGGGCAGCTCATGGCATTTAGAAGAAGTGGCTCCACGTTGGCATGAGCTTCCAACCATGCGGACCTACAGCAGGTGGGGTTTGTTTGGGGAAGTTGTTGGAGTCGTCGCCTGGTGGAAGATGGGATGGAAAGTTGTAGGAAAATTAACACTTAAACTGTGAGACCAACCCGGATGTGTTGGTTGAAAGATTCTTGGAGCATGTGGTGAGTATCAGATAGAATCGGCTAAATAATTATGGATGCGCGTTTGATGGCATTTGCAGATGTACACTTATTTTTGGTGGGATGGCGCGTGCTATGCTATATTTGAGGTGAGGTCTCAAACCACCTGAAATTTAGAAATATGTCAAAGATGAGGTGAAAGGCATGTCCGTGATTCTCAGTGACTAAGGTATGGAACAGGCTTTTTCGGTAAACATCATGGGTTCATGTTTGGAAAGATATGTCATGATAACGTGGATGGACAAAATATTCAAACCCTGAGAGGAAGATTGGCATGACACCCCCGTCCCTACATCTCAATTTCAAACAACGTGTGTGTGTGTGTGTGTGTGTGTGACATGTCATGATTGGGAGGGGGATGATTTTTTTTGTCCATCCGTCTTCTTTCCCTTGGGAGAAGCAAAACAACTTTGAAATTTGGGGAGGCGTAAAAGGGGAAAAGTTGTCCAATATTTTGTCCATCTAATCAAGGGGTATGTCTTTTTTTTCGGAGGGCGAAGAATACTGCACCAGTTGGGATGGTGAAAAAGGAAACTCGGACAATTCTGAAGTCTTAAGGTTGACTCCCTGAATGCGTCCAGGTATTGTCCTGCTGGGTGGCCTTTGTCTTTACCTCCATGTCATGCTCCACCCAATGATGGACCAGTCTTCAGTGTGGTGGACACTTGGCTCTATGCCAATTTTTGGGTGACGCAATATTTTCACATCCAACACCAGGTTCTATCAAGACGAATGAGATGATAAGGGCAATGTTGGTGGGCGATTGTATTGCTTTGACCGTTTTCCATGTGGTGACTGTTTTGCATGGTGTTGCCAAATCGCAGCGCCGAGCTAGTCATTCACAATTCAATGATTCAACGAGTCCATTGTAGTTTCCGTATTGTTGGATGGTTATTTACTGGTTCTTACGCGACCACCCAAAACTGTGGCCTGGTGTTCGCCAGTATCCGGCCCGTCATGACTGCAGAATCCAAAGATGTGCAAATTCCAATGATATTTTTGGGTCTTGCAAAGATTTGCTTAACAATGGCATGAAGCGCTACGAATCGCTATGAAGCCTCCATAACCACAACCACACTTTTCTGAGACACGCACCAGACTCACCAGACTTGAACTGCAAAGTGGTGTTTAACTGTTGAACTTGATTAGGAAACAACTGATCATTTGTAAAGGGTTTGATACATTCAAAATATTCAAAGCAGTGAAGTTCACCAAAGTGATGCTTTCGGAAAAGGCATTTCTTTCCAATTACAAAGCTATTTAGCATAGACCCCTGAAAAAAGGAGGTTGGAAGACAGTGCTTTCCTTTTTGGGAATAGCAAATTGGTCTATGCAAAACTTCCAGGGAGTATCGATTTCATTCCAATTTCCAAATTTCCTTGGAAAAGACTACACTCGCTGAAACTAACATATAGCTCCGGAAAACCAGGTCCTCCCAAAGGAATTTCATGTTCCAACCGTTGATTTTCAGTGGCGAACTGGCTGTTAGCTTCAGGGATTTGCCCCATTCCTTTCCCCCCACGGCTCGAGGTCACGCCTGTCACAGCACAGTCATCAGCACCTCTTGAAGTGAGTTGCTACAATGAGGCGCAACCGAAGTCCCACCGGGGGAGTCACGGTCCCGGCGTAAGGGCCGTTTGTTCGGGGCCGTCATGGATGTTGGGTTCAACATCCGGACCCTCCATCCATCCAAGTTGCTGGATGATTTTTTGGTTTGATGGAAGTGAGTTGATGAAAAGGAGATGCTTGATGGTTTGATGTGGCCCTCAACATGATCTTGGGTATCATTACATCACAACACGTAATAGCTTAAACATGATGTTTATTCAGGTCCTGAAGTGTTCAAGAGTTCTCTCTCGTTGGCAGCGTTGGAAATGGAAACTGTATCTATAGCCGGCTAGTTTGTGACTAGTTTCCCGACACTTTGGTAAACTGACATTAGAGATGGTGGTGGTTTGAAGGATTTCCTATGTTTACCCCTATATGCATGGGGAAATGATTCAATTCGATTGATATCCAGATGCCACTGTTACAGCAACAACTTCCCCAATAGTAAACCACCTCATTCAAGGGTGGTTTAGCCTGAAAGTACCCTTATTTCGTGGCAACCATTCCTGCATCATAAAGGTTTGCAATTAACTGAGCCCAGATTTCGGAATTCACTGTGGAGGTCCTCAATGAATCGGGTTGAAATAGCAACAGTTGATCAATTTTACTATGAATTGTTCGGATTCATGAAACACATGGCAAAAATCCCGCAACCATTTAATGGATTCTCCTGGTACTGAGGTGCAGTGTGATGGAAAGAGACCTCCGCCATCGAACATGAATCAATGAAATGTACGTAACTCCAATCGCAGAAGCGGTTGACACATGGTGGATTGATGATACCTTTTATGCTCGAAGGACCCACTTGAAAGGAGAAGACATCCCAAGGATAGCCCTGAGATGAATCTTGAAATCCCTTCCCTGAATTCATTAAGTTAATAAACAGATACCAGATAATATAGATAATATATAGACTTAAGCACTCAAAACAGGAAAAAGTATATGCAGATCAACCCCCCTCAGCACCTCTTCTCTACTCAAATTCCTACCTTTCCAACGTTTCCAATGGGATCGTCGATTGTCCAGGGCTTCCACGAGCCGGAGCTTATGACCATGGAGGAGAACATTCCTTTGATGCGTTCGAACGCCAAAGCAGGAAGTCTCATAGAGGTCACAGGGGTTGGTTGGTTGGATGGTGGAAACCAACCGCGGATACAGTGGATATGGTGGGGTATGGTGGTGTATGTCTTATGTGACCTTTGCCACTTGAATCATCATATTTCCTGTTAGATCTTGATGGAACTTGGAAGGTGTTTGCAGGATCCACGTGGCAATTTCTCCCTTCATGAGTTGAGAAGTCTGGTTTTGGAGGGATTTTTTTCACGAGACTTTTTAGAGTCAAGTTAGTGACTTATATAAAGATGCTAGGTGGTGGCAACTCAAATACTTTTTCATTTTCAGCCCTATTTGGGGAAGATGTCCAATTTGACTCATATTTTTTAGATGGGTTGAAACCACCAACAAGTATATAAAGATGGTATTTGATAGGTTATTGCATGGTTGTTGTTTCATTTTTCCAGGATGTGACTTCGAAAACTGCCTGAAGAACTGTAGATCATATGGGACCCGTTTCTCAGCTCCTCCAGATTGGTAAGCCATAAAACACATCCGTCAGAGGTGCCAGTGTGGATGCAAGGGGCCATCCTAATCGCTCCACCGTGGCTTGGTTGGCACAAGAGAGCTAATGAGTTTAGGGACCAGCATGATGATGGATGAGGTAAATGATATTTTCCTATTGGGAGCAATATTGAGCTATGGTTGGCCCCAGAATTACTAAACTTACGCAGTTGAAGAAGATGTTTGAGTCACAAATTTGATATAGTTTTTTGTCTACGTTTGTAGTTGAGACTTATTTTATACAAGGCAGTTGAATGCCAACTACGAAACATGCATCCTCATGATGATGCATCAGGAAGCTTCTTCGTGGTTGGTAGGCAATTAAGTTATTGGAATTGGCCTCAACATTTCCAGAATCCAAAGTCTACCAAATCATGTGGCTGTAGATCTAGCTTCACATCCTGCCATTGATCATTCCTCACAGATCAAACTTTAACACCACATTGGAAGGTCACCCCTAAAAAAAGATACATCCCAAAATAGCTTTATATTTTTCTTTGGTTATAATCCTTTGGGTCCCAGGGGCTCAGAAAAAAGGCATGGACCAAAACAAGCACCTTGTCTTGCCCACGGCCTACGTCATGTTCAACTTCATCGGCAGCTCGCGGCCCCGGCCCCACTTTCGCCAGCTTTCCCCAGGAGCAGCGCTTCGAGTCACGCGGAAGCGTTCCCACGCTTCGCCGTGCGGCCGGCGGCAGCGTCGGTGGTGTATGCCTTGCTCCCAGCCAGCTCGGTGGCTGCGGAGTATGCTGCCAGGTTGTGTCGTGTTTTACGGGGGAGGTTGGAAAAGGTCGGATTAGAAGATTTTTTTTCAAAAAAAATGGGAATCCTCAAGAAAATGACCCAAGAAAATGTCAATTGTTGAATTTTGAAGTTGGTTAGATCGAACTATATAGATTGCAATTACCCAGAATGTTGGTGAGTAAGCCCTGGGTCGATTCATAAGTGCCAAACCCACTCAAGCCAACCAACCCTAGAAGGACTTGATTGTGGATTCTAGAACGCAGAAGACCTGGATAGATTTGTTGCTAGTTAGTGAGAATGTCAGTGTTTTTCCGTCATTTTCCTTATTCGAGGGTAAGTGACAGGATGATAAGGTGTAGTAGAGTACGATGGTGGCGACATAGGACCGCATCCCGGATGCTGAATGGGTGTGTCTAAAAAGATGATAAAAATGAAAGCCATGCAATCCCACTGCTTTTCTACTATACAAACAGAAACCATTTATCTATAGGTTACATATTCATTTATGAATATTCAGACTTCAAGGGTGGGCTAGGGGACGCGAAGGGTCACTCACAACACGCCTTTGCCGGGCTACAGGCATTTCAAAGCGACATGATTGCTGCACTGGCGGATTCTTTGTCAATTTCCAGCATTCATATTACATTGACGGTTTCAGCATGTCAATGAAGATTCACTTGAATATGCCCTTTTTTACAGCATGATTGGGATGTTTGATCACTTGTTCAACATGCCCTTTGCCCGCACCCCAGGTACCTAGTAAAACGGTAGTGCCTTTGGCCAGGTGGGGTCATGGATGGGAAGCTCGCGATGAAGCACCTCTATGGCAACCCAAGGACAAAAACTGAGCCGTTTTTGGTTGTACAAAGTTGTAAGCCCACAAAAAACGTATGAGAAAGTTCAATTTTAGCAATCTAGTATTCAACAAAAAGGGTATGCAAAGATGTGAAGGATCATGAAATTCTCCATGTTACACCAGTTCTACCTTTGCCCTCCTCAGTCTCCTGTCGTTTCTCATTGCAGGAAGGTCTCCAAGCACGTTTGGCCGTCATCGCGCGACGTGTGCTGCCTCGAGAACTGGTTGCTACACCCGACGTCAATGGAACTGAAGTGCCTTTGCTCATAAAGGTCAAAAACGGATTGGGGGAATGGGCAATCCCTTTTGTGAAGCATCCTCATGATAGTATATATATATATACAAATACGTATATTTGCATATACTGTATTATATAAACTCCTGTTTAGTTAGATGACCCGTTTCCTAAGTAGAGATTGTTCAAGTGGAATTGGTCAAGACATGACATGCCAGATTTTGATATACTGCATGTCTCTGCAAAACGTTTGGAAATGAGAAAGCATGCTGATCTGTTGGAGGATTTCTGGAAAAGGGGTTGTACCACTGGTACGAGCATGTGGATCAGTTCATGAAATCGTTGTTTTTTTGCAGCAAGCGGATCATGCGTCTTTCAGTTACTCCTGAAATATCAAAGTCCAAGCTTCAACAAGAAGGGGCGGGGGGCAACAGCTGTTTTGACATTCCTGGATGTTCTTTGCAAGGTCGCCCACAAGTTCGACACAGAATATCAAAATTGCTGATCCCGCTGGCATTTGTGATTTTTTGTATTTTTTTGTATTGTTGCAAGTCTCCTCAATTGAAGGTGCCTTTTTCCGAAACCATTTTTCACGAATCAAAGAGAGAGTGACAGTGGTCATTTTTTCATAACAACATGGTTGGGTACCCCGATGTTTGAGACATTCATGAATATGTCCTTCTTGAGCCCGCATATATTGTATAATATATAACAGTATAAATAGGTCAACCTGCGAGGTGCTTGGTATGGTGATCAAGGTGGACGAAGAGGCATTTGACACTTTGGCATCAGTAGAATCGAAGTTGCACCCTTTTCAAGCAATGTCAAAAAGACATTTCAGTGGGATTTTCAGGGACCCCCAATAATGGGACCCCCTTATGGTAAGTTTCCCATACTATTCCCATAAGAATCCCTAAAGATATGGGTATGGGAATAGTATGGGAAGCTTACCATAACGGGGTCCCACTATTGGGGGTCCCTGGAATCACCCTTGAGAATTGGCTGGTGTTTGGGAGGGGTTTTGACTTGAAGCTGGGTGGTATCTCAAATTCCTAACTTGAAGCCTTCGAAAAAATGAATGGAGTAAGGATGGGTTCAGTACTTGACCAGTTGTTTCTGATCCAAACTCCTGGCCAGTTGCTTTTTATAGGCATGCTATTATAGATAGAAAATGTAGGAGATTCGTATTGAATTAGCCTATGACCGTAATGTTCCTTATAGATCCTTATAGTCAATGAACACCGCTACTTTGAAAGATCTTACATGACTGATGGCCAGTCTACTCTTCTGTAGATTCTTGTAATGATTCCCACTTGTGGCAGATTTGGTGTTGTTTGACTGGGCATTCCCTCACAAAGAGTCTTCTGGGGCAGGGAATGCCCAAGATACAATCGTGGAAAGTTGAAGGGGTTGGGAAAACCTCAAGTCCAAGAATGCAATGCTTTACCCTGGTAACTTACCCTGGTACTGTTTTTGCTTCTTGAATGGCATATTTGTTTGGGTGTACCCCAGTCCCCCAGTCCCAGCAACAAAAGAAGCGTAGGCTATGTAGTTCTAGTTGGTTTGTGATCCTTGGGTCATTGGTTGGTTGGCTGAGCTATACTTGGGTAAATGTGCCTATGGATTAATTAAGGACTGGCCACCCCAGGAAAAGGCTGAAAACAAAGACCTCCATGTGGTCAGCTGAAAAGGTCCATGACTCTTTTTGTTGATCCTCATAGGCATCAAGTCAGAATAGCTCCATTGTCATCATTCTGTTTTTGCAGAGTTGTTTGATCCGTTGTTTTATTGTTTCTTGCAGTTTGGCATCACGTTTCTGCATCCAACTGTACATATCCTCAGAGAATCCCATGAGATTTTCACGGCAAAAAAGAACCGATTCAAGTAGCTGAAACAGTGCTTGATCTGGCCACCATTTAGTCGTCACTTCAGGCTTCAATACCATGTAGTTCCAAAGTCGCCAGAATCCCAAAATACAAAGGGATTTGATCTCAATAATAACACATTAGATCGAATGGGTGCATCAATGTTTGCATTTACAGTATATTTGAATATATTTACTTTTATATATATATAGAGAGAGAGAGAGAGAGATAGATATATAAATATATAACATCTTTATATAACATCATATTTACATATGTTCATATACATCAGATTGGTTTATCTCATTCTCTCCTTTTACCACCTTGCGAGTGCTACGACCGTTAAGGACGCATGTGTGGAGTGCAACAACGGCTTGGAATTGGCACGGAGCCAGGCGTTTCGATGGGGCCCTGGGGGTGGTGCCCATTGACCAAAAACAAAACATTTCAAGTGTATGTAACAACTATATATATAGTATAGATGTATATAATCATATCATATGTGTATATATGTATGTGTATATATATATATACGTTTGGGTTGCCCCCACAGTAACAGTGAGTCGTTGAAGGGAAGATGAACTTTCTTTCAGACACGATGCATTGTAGGAGAAAAAATCCGTAGGATCAGGCAACTACGGTGATGTTGATGTTGACTCAAAGACCCACAATATCCCAAGATCACAGACTCCAAAACCCTGGGTTTTTTTTTCCACCCCGATGGATCATTGGGTCTCAATGATCCACATTGAAATTTGAGATTCCACAATCTTCCACCGGAAGCTTTCCAGGTTTTCACCGCGTGTTTTTTTGTTGCTAAACACTTTTCGCTGGCAGGTGAAAGAGACCGGTTTGGCATGGACGGATCGGCAAAATCGACTGGCATGGATCCCGGAGTCTCTTGACCTGGATGTGTAGAGTCAAGTTGGTTTCGGTAGGTAAAAAAAGTATGTATGTTCCTACTAGATGAGGAGCTAAAGAATTTGACAGTGGGTTTGATGAGGAGGTCGACGAAAATTAAGGATACAAAAGGAATGGTAAAGAAATGGTGAATTGTTGGAGCAAGCCTTTCTGGATTTTAAGGCAGCTTAATTTGGAGACCTATGCGCATCGCCGGAACAAAAACACGCATTGAATTTGCAAGTATTTCCCTAGAAAAAGCCTTGGTTGGTACATCTCCAACCTCTTTTTTCTGCCATTCTGACAGTCCACTGAGTCCACTGGTTTCTTTCCAAAAATGTCCATCCGCTGCACCTTTGCATCGACCGAATCAAACTCCTCATCCTTTTCTCAGGTGCATGAAGGGCGGCATCCAATTCAGAGGACCTCATGAAATTCTAACAAGGCGAGGGTGAGGATGTGGCATCATAGGGATTTTCCATACCTGCAGTGGTGTAGGGTTGGGATGCGTGTTTGTTGCCTAAAGTCATTCCCCCCATTTTTGGTGGTCACTGTTGCAAATGGTGATGGTACTTGCCATGAACCAACTAACCATTGAATTAGTCTGAAGTAGTGATGGTGCTCAAACAAGCTGCAAAAAATGAAGATGCTTCATGATGCTTCCAGAGGCGGCAAAAATGACCTGCTTGAAAATCCTGACAAATTTCCAACCAGAAGCAGCAAGTTGCCACTCGTCCTGGCGAAAAAATCCCACCAACCCATTTGATGTGACCTGGAAAATGTTGCTGGGCTCCGGGTCGGGTCACTCATCAATGTTTGTGGCATTTAGAATCATTCAAAACGCATGTTCAATAAAGCAGATGTTTCACTGGTTGGAAATGTCACAAATTCATCTACCAAACATTCGAGATATTGGGAGCCGATCTCCCAAAAAATTGCATGGCATAGCAGCATAGCGCCTCCTAAAGAAATAAATTTGGAATATTTGAGGTACGTTGCAATCATTGACGCTGTGTGAGTTGAAAAAAGTCTGAATATTTCAGGGGGTTAAGGGCGAAGTGAGCCCATCATCGGGAGGGTTGAATAGCCATGATTTTTGAACCTTATGGTGCAAGATTATGTGAACACTGTAAAGACTCAGAGTGGATGAGTTTGTTCAATAGTAGCATTATAATCATTGAAATTATTCCAATCCATGCATTATAACTACTATAACTATTGTACATACTTGTGAGGTCATATGTACCAATTCAAAAAGTTGCTGTTGTTTTTTCTCAAAAAATGCGGTTTACAACTCCCCCCGTTGAGTCGACAGGCCCGGTTTGAGTTTGCGGATCCGAGCCACTTCAGCCTGCCGGGTCTTTGTGATGATTGAAGGGCCACTTGGGCGTTGGGGCCAGGGCGCTTCGTGGTGGCGTTGGTTGGGTTCTCCCAAACACCACCAACCCTTGGGTTTCTAACCATCAACTAACCATGGGGTTTCGTGCCATCATAAAGTTATAAAGTGACTTTCCCTTAAAGTAACATATCACATGGGAAATGTGGGTGACTAGTTTGCTTTTGGAATGGCTTCCTGACAGGTGTTATGATAGTTTCAGAGATTTGTCTACCACTATTCTGTCGATGATTATACCTGTAGCCCCTGAAAAACTCGTATCCTGTAGAATCTGAACATGATGGTTGCCGAACATCATCTCCTCCTCCAAGGCTTTAAGTTCCATGTGAGTTTTCCTGAGATGTATTAGATGAATGTTTAACCTTGCCTGATTGGAAGAAACCCTATAGAAATTGGATGATCTACTGTTATTGTTTGGTTCATTGCTTTGATAAATGCAATCCAAGGACTTTTTTTGGTCATGTCTACATATAGTTACTTAGTGTTTGAGAATCGAAGCTGTATTTCAAAGGACTTAAAGATTGGGATGGGATGTTCCCGCTCCCACTTAGTCAGAGCCTAGAAATTATAATAATCCCAGTGGTGACTCGCATACTGGGAAGGGTTTCGCATCCCAGCCTCTATACAAAGGTTCTTGAATCATGTTTCGTGTTTCGTTGCTTCTTCGCATGTGTCTCAAACCTGCAAAATCCTCCAATTCCTCTGAATAAAAACAACAAAAATATCAAAAATGGTTGTTTGAAACTTGAAACCAATGGTTTTTGCGGGTCCCTAATTTTGAGATAGACAGAAATCACTATGTTCGCTTCTTCTTGATAAAATCCGTTTACCTTCCAAGCCTGCGATCTATGGCAAGATCCCGCTAAGGAACTACAAGGACTTGCCAGCCAGAGACGGCAGAGGAGTGGATTTTGTTGATAGATATAGACTTCCCAGCCGCACCTTCCATAAATGTGAGGTCCAGAAAATGGAGATGATAACTTTGCTTGGTCGCAATTCAAAGGTTGTTTATTTTCCCCCCTACAAAATGGAAATGATCCAATTTGACTAATATGTTTCAAACGGGTTGAAACCACCAACAGGTAACGGGTTGCGTGAATACTGTATATCCTTCCCTTCCCTTCACAAAAAAACAGGCTGTAACCGCAAACCAAAATAGCAGGACATTTGAGGAGAATTTGTATGTAGATAATCCGAACTCTTGATAAAGATCCTGTAACCGCATCATTGGTTGTGGGGGACGGAAGGCGTTGGTGGGGGTATCATGAAAATCCTGGCCTTTGAATCCCCCCCAAAAAAAATGTCAAATTGTTGGAAACCAATCAGAAGTACATCATTTACCAAAACAATCAAGTGAACAATTTGATGAATGGGCGCCATCAAAAAAAACATGGGTTCCTACCCTCAAAAATATGTTAGTTGATGTTAGTTGTGATGGTGAAAGATTCGACTTCACCAGGCCATACAAGCAAAAGGGTCTAAGGACTCTCAGCTTTCTGTTTTGATTTTGAATAAAACCAAGACCTTTTCGAAGGCTTGGCCACTTGAAAATCGAAGGAATTGAAAAAAAAACATCCAAACCAAATTATTCGCCCAAAATGGGAAGATGTTTTTGTTTTTGTTGGGAGGGAAGATGGGTTCATCACCAAAATAGAAGTTCATCAATGTAAAACTTCCAGTTCTTTTCACTCAACCAAATCCCTCCGCCGGATTTTCCTCGCAGGTTTACCGGGATTGTTGTTACGGAACGGATGGTTTCTGGAAAGTGCTCCGGCACCAGCTTGGCAAGATTCCGCTTCAAGCTTGAAGCTTTTAAGTAAGCGATCCTTGGACCTTTTCCAACCGGGTTACGGTGGGTTGTTTGGTTCGTTTAAACGATGTTGGCCAAATGCGGAGTTGATGTAAAATGTAAACCTATATATTGATAGATATGATCAGATATGTATATATAAGCCTATGTAGTGATAAATAGTGTTTACTGTGCTTATACACTATAGATAGTAGTTAGTGCAAAGTATAGGTTGATACTTGTTGGTACATGGGGGTACGCTCTCAGTTGGGTACGGACGTGTTTTTTACTTTGAGAAAGTGTTGTTTCCACTTCACCTGCTGTGGCTTCACGTCGAAAGCTGTTTCAGACGATAATTGGAAAATTGGAGCCTTTTGATTCACCAAAATCACTCGTCAGAGATAGAATCCAGATATTTGGGGATACTTTAGCAGATGTTTTTTTCAACTCGCAGGAAACTGATTGTACCAATGATTCGTCCACAATTTTACCCCAACATACATCATGATTTGCCCTAGAGTGAAATTCAATGCTACATAAACATACAATGTTGCAGTCCTTTTCGGAATACCGTCGTTTTGTGGTAATCTTCTTTGTGCTTGTGATGCGTTACTGCGTTCCGAATGCTGATTCAATTCCGGATGGTTCATTTCGAAGTGATAGTTTAGGGCCCGATGGTTTGAAATCCTACAGGTAATCCCAAGCTTCTACACCCTCAAGGATTAGCAGTTCCAGAAGTTGAAAAGCACCAAGTTGCCATGCAGAATCCGCAAGAAATATACGAATCCCATGTTATGGATGGATATTTACCATTTGTTTTATTGGATTTTAGTACAACTTGTCATGTATCACATATCCAACTCATCTAGAAGGATGAAGATTCAAGCATGACCCTGACATGTTTAAAATGCGCTCCCTTGAAAGTGACTTAGGACCCTTCAAGATAGGCATAGGACGATTTTCTTGTTTTGCCAGGTTGATGAGGGGGGGAACCGGACACCTTTGAGGGAGATCACGAACGACAAGATGACCAACCGACTAACCTTTCCCCAATAGCTTATGAAAGCTATGTGGATTGGAGACTGGTGGTGAAGAACCGAACCCCTGGGACATCCTTAAACCTTGATCTTGTTTTTTGGCTCTGTCTTTTTGCACAACCTGAACTTGGTCAAGCATGGGCAAATTCTCCTCCCAAAGAGTTTCCACAAGCCGAATAGACAGTTATTATCAGTGAAAGTTTTTAAGAGCCAAAATGGCTGGATGATTTTGGGAGATCAATAAAGATGGTGATTCCAAATTAAAACCCTTTGTTTAGACTGAGGGGCCCGTTTTGGTGGTCTCTTGAGATCAGCCTTTAAAATCCGTTTTTTTCTTCAATTCGAATCACGAATTTGCCACCTAAGGATGTGCTGAGGGTGCCTTGGCAAGGGGTTTCCCCCGGCAAACTGGGAGATGTGAACGTCCCCTTTCCGGGAAATTGGGGGATGCAGAAGATTGAGGGGGAAATTGACAAGTTGAAGATGTATATAGATATGTCCTATTCAAAATGATGAATATGGGGATATTCTATGGACATGTAAATTTATTTGAGGGGTACGTGATACACTGATTTTCCTTCTCTAGGATGTTGTGAAAAAAACTCTTGCATAAATACTGTGTATCTAGAGATGCCCACACGACATTACAGTACATGACAGAAGACATCATGCATTGTATATACATTTATATATATATATACATAATTATATTTTTTGTTTGCTAAATATATATATATATATGCGATGCAGTCATTGCAAACATGGTTTGTTGAGCAATGAGATTGGCAACGCACGAGCATGGCTACTTTTGAAAGAAGGCGCCCTCAAGCCCAACTATGTTTTCCCTTCTTGTCCTTGTTTTTGGAACTTGCTAACAAAAATTCCCATGGCTTCGCGAAGAAGTTGGCCCTGTTGCCACCAGTACAGGAAGGGGGGACTAGCCAAGATGTAGGTGATGTCCCTCTGATCTCAGGGGAGCAGTTGTTGATGCCCTTGTGCGGCGAGGAGATTTTTGCGGCACAAGAGCAGGGGGTTGAGATGAGGCTACCCTCCACTAAACAAACATAGCTGGTTGAAATTCCTTGATTTCAAACATCTAAAAATTGGTGAGTGTTCCATTGCCATGTTACCGGAGGGCTATTTGACTCTTCCTATGACCTCCTTCAAATCTGCTCCTTCAAGAAAAAGCATGTCGTCGCAGAACGGTAAGGGAGTCAGAACTCGGGACCACCCTTTTCTTTTCAGGACGAATTTTGATGCGACAGTTGAAATCATACCTTTGTTTGTCCAGAACTACCCCGTGTCCGTTGGTTGAGTGATTTGGATACCAGGGACCAATGGCTATTTCAAACTGTTTGAAGGATTAAGTCCCAATTCTTGGATAGATTCATCCTATGAAAACCTCACCTTGTGGTGCTAAACTATGATGAAACACCAATCTGTTCGATCATGATTTTTGATTGGGCTAACCGGCTAACCGTGCTTTGAACACAGTTTGACTCCTGTCCGGATGCTTATCAAAACCTCCACTTGCACAAAGCCTATTAGCATGTATTAACCGCCATTGTCCAGAGAATAAGATTCAACCCCCTCATGTTTTGCATGTTTTCTTCATGGTCGGTGGAGGGGCGCCAGTTGTCCCACCATGTGTTTGATGACTAGGAGCCTGATTCTCGAATGGAGACACCATTGCTTTTCATGATGATGGTGGCCGCTCAGCGAAGACTTACTCAAATGCAAAGAAGCAGATCTTGGCAAGTCTACCCTGTAACTTTGAGGATTCGAACGGGTTCCAAATAGCTTCTCATTTAGTAGGACAATACATGAAAATCCCTGGCGACCCAAATCACTCCCCCTGGCTATCATAGTGTAGTTATTCAATTACAATCCTCTTTGGTTCATGTTCATGGCTTCAAAGTCTGCTTAGGCTTATGCCATCTGAAAATTTCAACCCAACAAAAATCCTGCAACTCCCATGAAACAGACTCGACTGCCCTCCTGAATCAGCCATCACATCCGGCCCTTTTGTTGAATGGAAGACGATGAAAAATGACGACTTTTTCAACGGTTCAATAGGTGAAGAAAATGTTACTGTACTTCCTTGGAGTGCAGATTTGGACACTATTATTGGTATCATCGTTTCTTACTAGATGTTATCTTGTCTTGCAGTTTATTAGCAGGATCCTTCAAAATTGACTCTGGCGGTTTTTTCAGGTGGCTGAATGATAGTTTGCCAGGTCGGAGATGCGTTGGCTTTTCTCAAAGCCAGGGGAGCACTCCACCAATTCTCTGATGGTTCATGCTAATCTTCATTTTACGTCCCTGTCATTGAAGCAAAGTGGGAGAAATGATTTGCTTTTCTCATGAACTGTAAGCACAGATATTCGCATGGAGCGGGCGGCAGTGCATGAAGTGAAATGGATACCACAAAATCAAAGATCATCCTTGAAGAGATGCCATCCCAATTTCCAAAATGGTAGTAAAGTAATTCGCATAATGGGATGGAACAATAAGATTTTGTGGTGTTTTGCGTGGCTCGTATAGTTTTGTAGGTTCAATAGTCTCAGTTTTCTTTGAAACCTGGACCCAAACAAGACTGTCCTGTTTGGTTTGTCTTCAGCTTTGGTAAAATGTGAGATGCCTTGACTAATCTTTTGGGATGCAAGGTGCCATCTCCTTTTGACCCTGGTATCAATGCAAAGACTTTCTACTATAAGTGACTGGTCCCATTTCTTCCATCTATATACTTGACGTTATATAATTGAACTGCAGTATTTCTTATCATATAGACATGAATCCCTTAAATTCAGAAACAGTACGTCAAGCGTCAAATCTCTATATCATTCGATTATCTATTCTATTCTGTTGGTGGTTGGGTTTGGTGTTGTTCTATAATATGCTGCAGTATCAATCATCATCCAACCTCGGATTTTGTCTCACCAAAAAAGCATCAGCCACCAACCAACCACCTCCTATCAGGTTCACCTTTCTCCGGAACGCTTGGGAGAGGCGAGGCAAAGAAAAACCATGGGTTTTTTTCCCCACGAAAATGGGATATCTCCCGAAAGTGTCCCCGGGAAAATGGGGCCTTCAAATGATCCCCAAAAAAGTGGGGAAATAAAGGTCAAAGGAATGGAAATCAAGATCCAGATGACGATGAAGTATGGATTGATAGTAGTCATGCTTCATGTTTAAAGTGCCAGGAGTTCTTGTTATGTGTTCTCAGCCAATGCTGAACGGTCGTTTTGGATTGTTGCTTTGGAAATTTGACACTTGCCTTTGGTTTGAATTGTAGCTTCAAAAAGATCCAATGCTGTGCCCAACAGCAAAAGTTAACAATTGCTTGACGAAGCATCTGCAAGCATCTTGGAATACTTGGACTCTAATCTAATATGAATATGTATTCCTATTTATATATATATACGTATATATATATATATACATATGTGCGTGTACTGGAACAGCACCATCCCCAAGTGGAGACTTGAAATTTGGTGATATTCCACGTAGTCTTCCTGGATGGCGAGAGAAACCCAAATCAAATCAGGTAAGCTAACTATACCTCTTGACTTTCGGTTATTTCACCCTTCCCCCTCCCTGGTCACTTCTCTTGAAGGAGCTGCGTCGTTCCTTCAGTTCCTGGGATACCCCCTCCATGGGTGGCTTGGGTGTCGAGCAGCTCTCTGAGATTTTGAAGCGGTATCTCGGCGGAGAAAACGGAGGGTCTCCGGCGTATCCCAGGAAGTGGGTTGTTAACTTTGAACGAATGGGTTGTTAACTGATGGAATTTGGTCATCTGAAAAAGGTGAAATTCGAGGTGACATTGGAGGAAATATGAGGACATGGCGAACTGAGGATACAGCAGGATGGGAAGTTTGAGTCGATTTCAATTCTTTGATCCTTGCAGTCATGGGTCCCAAGAGACGATAAACTACAGTATAACTCTGCAGAACTTGTGCCGTGGCTGGTGTCAGAAAGGTTTGGACGAAATGAAACGCTCCTCCATAGCTTGTCATTCCTGTGAAAACTAAGCAGTGATACAGTTGATGGAAGAAATCCTGCACCACCCAACATCTATGAAGCCTTGTATCTAAATAGTGGGATAAACTACCAACCTCAACTGGTGAACACCGGATTTCTGAACCATCAACAGTATTTAGAGCGATTTGGGTTGCTGCCGACTCGAGGCTTTGCCCACAACTGGATGATTCCACGCGTCGAATGGTTGGGGGCTAAGCATGCAAAGGAGCAACTGGTCAGGTAGTTTGAAAGAAGTTGGAAAATCCCATTTTTTGAGACGTAGAATATGTTGAGTTGTATGCGTAGTTTGTATATATTTAGATATATTATATTATATGTAGTATCTATTTATTATGGACTCTACATTGAGGGAAATATTTCAGGGTTTTCCAATTTGGTGAAATGATGATTTCCAATGTCATGATGGTGATTTCAAACATGCTTTATTTTCGAGAAGCGAATCTTTTCCAACTAAGTGGAAGCCACTACTTCCATAAAAGCCGATGGCTAGTCTAATGATTCAGTCTTTTTAACCCGTGTAAAAACCACAGGTTTTTGACTTAATCAAATTGACTGCTTGCTTAGTTTGTATGTTTGAAAGAGGTGTATTTATGTATATACAACCCTATATGACTGTCCTTTGGCATGAATGTTATCTCACCTACTTGATTTGTTGGAAACTGCGTAGAGAGTTTCTTGAAGTTTGGGTAACTTTACGCATGTAACTGAAAGTTACTGAGAAACCTTATAATTTGATATCAGCCCCCAATAAACCCCGGGGAAATCTCAAGGATTTTTTAGGCCTGACCTGATGTGAGGTCATTTAGATAGTCCTCCCAAGAGATTTCAATTCATGTTTGGAAATTGCAGTGATGTAAATATCCGAGACAAGATGATACAACCTGCAACTTGAATTTGAATACTATTGAATGTATATTTGTGTATACTCATGTATTTTCATGTTTATATATGTACATATTGTATATGATATGTTTGAATATTTATATTTACCCATTTTCGCACAAAGATACTCGGAATCTAATGCCCCCTAAAGAGCATTGTCTAAAAGCAGTGAAGTCCATGGTTTGTCCTACTCTTAATCTGAAACTTCTATCCAAAGGAAAGACTAAGTCCCTTTAATGTTTACATAAATAAAGGTGGTTTCAACCCATTTGAAAAATATGTGTCAAAATGGGAATCTTCCCCAGACAGGGATGAAAGAAAAACACAAATATATATATATATATATATATATGGTCACCGCCCCCTCCAGGGCCTACCTTTTCTCATCCTACAAGGGGGCNGTTTTTGTTTTGGCTTTTTTTTAAACTTTTTTGTGCTAGAAATTTGGCCCGGAGTTTAGTTCCTTCAGAAGGCCTTGAAATGCATAGCTTTTGGTATGACATAGTCAAACCACAGGTGCTAATGAACCTGGCAATTGTTTAGAGTCAAAGTTTCCCAAGACTCCCAGGTGATTGCTCACCTGCACAACTTTCATCAGAGGGCTGCACCTTACTGATTACGGTGCATTTAAAGCCTGTCTCAGTCGGCTACCCTCCTCCAGTTCCCTAAGAAAACGGCTTTTCGCAAAATATTTCCGGCAATTGATTTTAAACTTCTTTCTCTGCAGACCGGACTTTTTCAAAGGGCAGTAGCCTTCTTTCTTTGAAGACCGGATTTTTTCAAAGGGAAGTAGCTTCCACAGAAGAATCTTCAATATGAACCCGGCAGTAGCCTTCTTTCTTTGAAGACCGGAATTTTTTCAGAGGGAAGTAGCTTCTAGGGAAGAATCTTCAATATGAACAAACAGGCCCTCCGTAAAACAGGACTTTGTCTAAAAGGAAAAAGGAAATTATATGAACAGAACTAGTAAGATGGGGGCTCTTTCAAGAAAAATGATACTTATATAGAAAGAAAGTGGATTATCAGGAAGACTGTTGATTAAGAAGTATAAATTACAAGTTGTTCTTCAATGAACGGACTACTTAGAAAAGTTCAGCTGATACATATAGGAAAAGTTTCCTTTCTTTAAAAGACCGGACTTTTTAGAAATACAAAGTAAGTTAGGAAGAGAGAGATTTTAAAAAGCCAAGGATTCACTTCCCTATTGGTAATGCCTAAATCGTACAAAAACGCTAAAACTGGTGGTTTTTTTTAAACAAGAATCTTCAGTATGACTATGAACAAACATGCTCTCTGTAAAACAGGACTTTTCCTACAATATGAACAGAACTAGTAAGATGGGGGCTCTCTTTTGTGAAAAAATGCTTCTTAGAGAGTGGATTATCAGGAAGAATGTTTATTGAGAAGAATAACTTACAAATTGTTCTTCAATGAATGGACTTCTTAGAAAAGTTCAGTTGATACATATAGGACAAGTCTTCTTTCTTTGAAGACCGGACTTTTTCAAAGGGAAGTAGCTTCTAAGGAAGAGTCTTCTTCAATATGAACGAAAAGGCTCTCTGTAAAACAGGACTTTTTCTAAAAGGAAAAGGGAAATCTATGAACAGAACTGTTATCATTCAGGTGTTGAAATGAGATGCCAGATCTAAAATGATTGATCATGATAACTGTTATCATTCAGGTGTTGAAATGAGATGCGAGATCTCAAATGATTGATCGATAATTGTTGTCATTCAGGTGTTGAAATGAGATGTGAGATCTAAAATGATAGCAAAACTAAATGTGTCATTATTATCATTGAAACACTTGTATACATATATAAAATTCAAAAGATATTCAATTGAAGAATGAATCAATACAATATAGCATACAAAATCAAAATTAAGATGACATTACCTTACATATTTTAATTTAATGTACAATATCAAAAATAGAATGATTTGACCCAATCACGGTAAATGAAATGATATTATTTTCACTTGATATATTTATATTCAACTACATTTTGATGTAAAGGAAACTGAAGACAAAACAAAAAGAATGTGAAAATAACACGAACAATAAAGATATGAATGAGGACTTAAATCTAAGCGACTCTTGGCTTCAACCAAAATTGATTTTAATGAAATTAAATTGGTATCAAATGAGAGACCTTAATACATGGACTATAAATGAAGTATTTGTAAATTAGTAGGTATAATTCAATACATGTTAGATAAAATGAGACATAT
>DF242036.1:39113-56840 GCA_000507305.1 Breviolum minutum Mf 1.05b.01 | reverse complement strand
ATATATATGTTATATATATATATATATATATATATAGTCTTGTATTTAAAAAAGGTAGGCCCTGGTGGGGGCGCTGAGCATATATATATATATACACGCGTTTTTTCTTTTGTCCCTTGAAGAATTTCTTCCAAAACGATCAGTGACCATTGTTGCTGCTTCATTCCAATTTCCACGACGAAGGCATGGGGCCATGACACCGAGGTGGTTAGCCAAGCCTTTGCTTCACCCAAAGGGGAGATGCGAAAGGTAATGCCTTACGAGGTGACGTAACCTGTAAGCGTGGTGGTGACCGGTGAAGTGGATGTCGTTTTTCACCAAGGTTATTATGTTCAAAGATGACTTCAGGAGTGCTGATAAACAGATGGATGCTGGCACCATTTGTTCCATGTTTTGGTAGGATCAGTGGTTGGTAAATGTGGTCAGTACCCCAAAAGTGGAATGTTAGCCCTCAATTGACTCAAGGGTTTTTTTTTACTAAGATTTACCAACCTCAATCAGCTCTTAGTAGATGGAGTGGTTGTTTCCAATCAGCCGCCGATCAGGAGTTCGTGGAGTCTCTTGTTTGCACATGGGTCCAACCACACCATGACTTTTGCCGCCGCCATTTCACTTGGCTTGTGTGGATCCGATGTTGGGATTCCCTTTGGGAATGAATTCGCATTTGGCCAGGTTGACTTGTTACTAGTTGTTTCGTTTGGATTCGTCAAAGAGGATTGACTTACCCACCGGAGGGCTGAATTGACAGACTTCCGGCGTCATGTTCCACGAAGTAGCAAAGTGTTTCCATGATGTTCATCAATTTTACCGTTACACCGCACATCACCTTTCCAGTTGCCATCATTTTCCACAAAATCAAGTGGTGTTGAAGGGTGGTCAGACTCTCCTTTACCACCAGTTTGCAGGGAAAATCTGTTTCCCGTCTCCATCACTGCAGTTGTGAAAATTGTCATTGTGGGGACTGAGGAAATTGCTGAGATTTGCAGCAGTGGGAGAAAAGCAGGGGATGTGACAAGTTGGGACATTTGGTTAAAATTGTCGTGAAAAACCAGCGGCAAGACTGTGGAAATGGGCCCACAGAAGTGAAACTTTTTTGGCGATCTTTGTTTCACGGTGTCTTCTCGCCCAAGCTCCCATTCACAATTCATTTTGCATTCAGCCAGCGTAGTCCCTCTGCACGTCCATGGACCGCTGGACCGCCGGAATTATTTCAATCACTTCCTTGTGTTCTGTTTCAGTGAATTTGCTGCACATAGTAGGACCTATCAGACTCGTCATAGCTTGCCAAACCATTCACGGCACACTGAAAGCATTTGGAGCAGGCTCGAACTTTGAAAGTGTATGTATGTGTGTATATTATGTTGCTTTAAATCAGAAGCAACCAAATACAAAACTTCTCGGACATTGATTAAGCCCCATTGTCCTCTATGGTACAACATGGGCAGAGGGTTTTTCTTCGTGTTTTATTAGGCCGGTGGGCCTGTGGACAGCAGTGGGGGCATCTCCAATAATGTGAATAGACAACGGATGGAGGTCGTTATGTGAGCAAGTCCTACCTCGATAAAGTTGCAAGAATGAACCCGTAAGGCTATGATTTTTTAATGATAAGATTTTGGACTCCTCCTGAATTTGTTTGATGAATGTGGGTTCCTGGCAAACATGAGGTTCACATATTGATCTCCGAGCTTGCAAAGACTGCAGGCGGTTTCACGCTCTAACATCAAGGGGTTTCTAGCCAACGACCCGAAAAAGACATGCTGCGGCGAGGAAATCGGCTGGGGGAAATGCGAGGTTTCAAAAGGTACCTCTCCCCAATGATGACTTCATTGCTCGGAGGGTATTTCTATAAGGTTTTTTTGGTTATAGCAAAATCCAATTTTTGGTACCAAAAGAATGCGATTTTTTCCTACAAACCTTGTTGTCAAGTTGGTTTTGTGTGAAAAATCATCCGAGATAAGCCAAGACCATGTATTTAAATTAAGTGAACACGGATTTTAAGTTGTGGCTGGGGACTCGGGGACAGAAGGTGCAAACAGGAATTTGTGATGTAGTTTTCCGTTCAGATTCTGAAATTCTGAGTGAGGGGACTCCAACAAGATGCTGATACTAGTGGCATGTTTGGCAAAGCAGTGGCCCTGCAGAGTTAGAGAAACAAGATTGAAACCAAGTAGTGCGTCATGCGTGAATTTTTGTTGCCTTCCTTTGTTCAGATAAATTTTCAAGCCACCCCTCATATGTTTCGGATTGTATTGGAACATGCCGGGACACTATCCCAACATCAATCTTGAAGATGTTTTAGTAGGATGTCCCTGGAGGTTAGAAAATGGTTGGGAAACCCCAATTATACCCCTACTTATAAGTGCCGGGAAAACCTGGTGTACCTTTTTTTTGGGGGGGGGGGCAACTGGATTGCTGGTTCTAGGGATTTCAAGTCGATGGAAATCCAGCGACTACCCAGCAGGTTGGCTGCGGAGATGCAACGTTTGGAGGTGACGTTGTTGGGGGGCACCTTGGAACCCCCCCGGTGAAGAGTTGGGATTGTTGGTTTTCAAGGTGCCAAAATCCCAAGCAAACCCTTGAAAACCAACATATCCCCCGAAAATGGATGGTTGGAAGATGAAATTTGCTTTTAAAACTGTCCCTTTTCAGGAAACATGTTAATTTTCGGAAGGGGTAGGTACCACTTATTTGGTTGAGGATTGTTGCGTTCAGACTTGGTGATGGAAAACCCACTTAGGGAATGAAAAAACCCAGAATGACTTGATGTTTGCCAGAATGTGGAGGTTGGTTGAAAATAGGATTCTATTATTTATATTCCATTCGCCCAGTGTTGATATTCATTATCAGCCATGCTATGTCTTCTTACATGTTGTAGACATGAAATTTTATACACCGAAGATTATGACAGAATCAAAGTGTACACATATCCCGTGAAGTTCTCTCAGAAATCAGGATCAATGATCATTGGGTTGCAACCTCACTCCGGGTTTTGCTACTTCATCATTGAGTGTATTGTATGATGATATATGTTTGTTTGTCCCAACGTGCACGCTTAATTAATGCTGTTTGAAACAAGGTGTTGCGCCAGACTGGGCAATTAGAGAGATAGAGAGAGACCTTTGGCTATACTAAAGCCATAAATTGCCTATCTCCTCATGCCTGTGTGCACTTTGGGGGGGGGGGCACACTTTCAGGAGAGTGAGGGAGTTTGCGTGGTTTCAGAGATTGGATGACTATCATTTACACGGAATGGTTTGAAGGTTTTACATGATGCTTTTACTTTGCATTGGTTTCCCGGAGTGGTTCCTTTTTGATGTAACTTCTTTGATCCTCATCTCTTCCATGTCACCTTGATGAAGAGGGAACAAACCCTCGCAGACGGTACCACTCAAGTGCCACCAGGGCATCTCAAAAGATGAGCAGCTCATTCAGCGTGAATTCTTTAATTTGGGTCAGGGGCACCAAGGATCGGAACTGCAGCAAACCAAGGTCAGAATTTTCAGGGCTTCCCAGGTGTAATATGATTCGGACCTTGGAAGGATGATGCAACACCATTGGGACAGTAGGAGTTGAAGAAAGCAGAACTTTTTTTTCAATCATGGAGTCGTTGTTGTTTTTCTCAATGGAATCTGTGGGAATGTGCCAGCTGAGGTTTGCCAAAGACTGCTAACAAAACGCCTCTACTTCAGGACGGGAGCAAAGCCTGTAGGATCTAATTGGTGGAAGATGGCAAAGGACAGTTCAAGGGTTGAAAGTTCAAAGATGATTATGACGCGAAGGTGTTGGTGTTGAAAGGCGCAAAATCTTCCAGAAGTTTTTTCAATTGGCCCGAGAAAGACATGGAAAAAAGGTGCTAAAAAAGACACATGACATTTCTCTGACCCTCCAGCAATCTACTATGGCCGTAGAAAGTCACCATAGTTTCTTTGTGCTGTTGTCACTCCCCGTTTCCAGCAAGCCATCTTAGACTACTGCGTATAAAGATGTATAAAGAGGAAATGCTGAAGCAGCTGAGAAACGTGGTTTGCTCCTCAGTTCCTGAGTTCCTTTGTGCTCTCGGATGAAAGGTTCCGACTTTTTGGACCCTTTGAAGCCACAGAAATATCTTCCCCCAAAAAAACACATCGAAGCTTGGAATCCGTCGAATTTTTTGGGGTGCCCATGTTTTGTTGACGGTGCATGGTGACATGGTGTGATTCTTGGCTTAGCTCCAAAATCTCACATTTCCGTTTAGGCCTTGTGGAAAGAACTGCCACTGCATGAGCTGCGTAAGGAGTGTCAGGACTTGCTGGGGGGGGCAACGGAGACGTGAAGGAGGAAACATCAAAAAATGACACCTTTCTAGATATAGACCCACGAAAAAAAAGAAGACTTAATAGGAAAGGTTACATGCTCATGTGTTGTATCGTCCAGTGACTCAAAGCTTAGGGAAATGCTTGGGGAAACCAGGAAGGCTCCACCTACTGACCAGAAGGATTAATATGGGAACCATCCAGATTTCCTTGCCACTGCTGGAAAGGGAGTATCCATAGCCATCTCAATCGACATGTGGCATGTTCAGGATTTGTGCGCTGTGGTTTTGGAGTGTTTTCCATGGAAACAGGTGGGACACCAATGATCAATGATGCCTCCGAATTTTCGCATCGGATGCAGTGCCAAAGACCTTGGTTGGAACGGGTAACGGTTAGATGTAGGTGTATTTTTAGATTACCCTCCAGGGAACTAACATATCCCCACAAAATGGCATTTTGAAGATGATTTTCCTTTTACCAAGGTGGGATATGTTAGTTCCCTGGAGGGTATCTACATTTAGATAGGTCAGAATTTACCTCCGAACTATTCCAAACTTCTAGGGATTCAGTTGGATTTTTACGATTCCAAAACGGTTCCAGCACGCGAGGACCAAGGGATCTCCGTGGGTGGCTTGACAGGCGGAAGGGGGAATTGAAAAAGGCAACATTTGTTAGGGATTGTTAGGGTGATTCCTGTCTACTAACAGTGGACTGATCCTGGTGATCCAGCTGTTACTGAAGGGGGATGTGGCCCCCAAGATATCGAATCCAAGCCTTTGAAGATGTTCCTTTCATGTAAGGCCAGAAGTGTCGACTTGATGTAGCGTGTGGTAATGTATTTGCTTGAAAGATGTTCATATGTGTACATATATACGTATTTATATGTGTGTTTATGTGGGTATGTGCTTTTCTTTAGGAGAAGCTGTAGAATTGTTTACACTCCAGAGGGTTCTTTAAATTCAAACAAGGTATTCAGAATCCATAGGATGCTGCCATAGCAGCTCTATCGTATTAAGCCTTTCATTAATCTATGTCCAGCTGTCCAGCTGATAGATAGAGAGACGGTACATCAATCCCCTGACAGGTGCGGAGGATGGTCAATGCAAGGAGTTGATCGAACGGCTCATATTGGTTCGGCATCCCAGAGGGGGTTTCACCAACGAGTTGTACTCCCTCCAAGCTTATGCTTGTGTTCCAGCAAATCCAAACTTTGTGATGAATGGCGACATGGACATGGGCTATTGTACTCACTTCCTGCCCACTGGGGAATGTATGTCCATTTTGTCAAATTCCTGACTTTTTATTGCAAAAAGTCTGAAATCTCAGTAACAACAACTTCAAATCCGGTGTAATTGGACCCCAAAAAGTAGTCTTCGTGAGAGCAGTCTCAGCTAGAGTTCCGGTTTCAAGAGGACTTTTGCTCCTCAAACAAGTTGATTTCGTGTAATTCACGTCATGTTTGTGACATGATCGACATAGGTTGGAAGAGGAGCCTTCTTCAGTTTCTTTCATGTTGATCAGGGGACGGCTGGAAAGATGCAAGGTATCGGTCACAGGTGAAAAGTGACCGTTGGCAGAGAGAGGACACCTTCCTACCAGCTCACAATCTCACCTGCTTATTTGAAAAGCTGGATATGGTGAGTAATGCTATGAAGATTAGCAAGCTGCTGACGAAGTACGTACTACAGCCTTCTAACCAGGTAAAGTAAGGGACCTCTCACAATTCATCTTATATAGCACTCCGATCACGTGGCCCCAAGCCAGCCGCTCACTAGAATCCACGTTTTCCTGGAGTAAAGAAATCGAACTCGACGAAGCTAGGTTTGCCACCTTTGATGGGCAAAATTGCCCCAAAACTGACGAACGGATGGATGAAGCTGGCCAAAAAAACGGTGACCCAAATGTTGTTCGTGAAGTGTTGGAATTTTATCTCTGCCATTCTGAACAAAAAGACGTTATGAAATATGACATTCGAAATTCCTGAAGTTGACATCATAAAATGTAGTATATATGTATATAATACATTATAGTAGATTTTATATAACATAGATATACATATTTGATATGTCATCAATCCATTTATAACTTCGATCCATAGACCAAGCACTTTATTTGGCTATGTTTGGCCGCCAAGGTCAATTGTGCCGATGCTTGGTCCTACATGCAGGTTCCCTTGAAAAGGCCTGGCCTGCCACCACGAAAGGTCCAAAGATGACCTAAGAGTCTTGAGGGTTGACGGATCTAGTTGGTTTTTTGATGTTTTTAAGTTCAAAAAAAAATCATGACACTTTAGTTTTGAAGTCGCCAGTTTCTCCCAGAAGTGATATCAGAAAAACTATGAAGAAGTGTTGAAGTTGAGGGAATTGATTTGCACAGATCATGAAAGCTGACGTGATCGAGTTGTAAAAATGGCAGCTTATATGCCGGATGATCTATCTTCATTCGGTTTCCCTGGCAGCGCATTGTCATACCATCCTGACGCAGCTGTTATCATCCCAATAATTCATCCAGATATTGAAAGATGATTTTCTCCTTGTTTGTACATGTTCAACAGATATAGATAATACTCAAAACATACATGTAATAAGGATTCCCCCATGCAGGGCCAACAACCATGCCCCTTTTTGAAAGGGACTTTAGATCATGAATGATCAGGAATCAGGTTAGGATGCTTATCTAATTCGGCCACCTTAGTGATTTTGGGCTGACACTATACGCCACAAACCGGGGAGCCCGGGAAAGCAACCTGCTCCTCCAATCGCATATTTCAGTGTTAAGACTACCCTCCTGAGAACTAACATATACCCTTTTAATGGCATTTTGAAGATGATTTTCCTTTTCCCCAGGTGAGATATGTTATATAGTTCCCTGGAGGGTAAGACAAGGGGCCCTCAACAGGGACGTGTCCTGTAGAAGTATATATGGCAAATGGTCCAAAATTGGTGAAACTGTCCAGGCTGCCAAGCATACAAAGAGCAGCAGAGCTGGTCGTGCCCCCAAGAGAATCAGCAATGATTGTGAGGGTGTTCCGTTTTCTATCAAGGGTTTACACTGTCGGTTGAGGGGACTGATTACATTTGTATGCATATGAATATGCATTTATATAGTATACCATTTTTACATTGACAGCGTGAGTGCCCACAAGTTTCCATTGCGTGATCTGTGATCTCAGATAATTTCATGAAAGTTCCAAACAAAATCCAGGGTGAATGTATTTTGTGACATCCAGATTTAAGTCCTGACAATCTAACAATCAATGACATGAGGAATGTTTCAGGAAGCAACTTGGAGGCCACAAGTTTATCTTCAATTTGGATCACAATTTGGTGACATTTTGAGATCCTTCATCAGCACTTTTGACACTTGAATTCAATAATTCTAGACAATTTCTGGCCGAGGAAAATGTACTGCATCCCAAATCTAGCTTTATTGGATGTCAATCCGAAGACAGCTGGTAAATATCGCGGGTTGGAATCGTTAAGTCAAGCGGCAAGTTTTGCTGGAGCCCTTTGGTTGGGCTCCGAAGGGGGGCAAATCAGTAGGATCACAAGCATTTCGTGAAATGTGTGAAAACGGAGGGAGGCCTTAAAACTGGAGACCTCCAAATTGCCCCCTATTGTAAGGTGCAACTAAGTCAAAGTAGTTCAGACGAACACACATCATTATCAAAAATCAAGAACAACAAAACAAAAAACACCTGGAAGACTTTTGTCAACAGGGATATCTCACCCACCCAGGGTTCTCTGTGACACAAGTGCAATTCGAAGGCAGAAGAGTATCTTCGGTTGCAAGCAGCCAGTGACACGAGTCTCACGGAGGAGTACAAAGCTTTGGGCATTCAGGTAGGTTTTGTGGCCTGTGGGACATCCTATGGGTTTCATTCTTGGAGGTTGGGATCTTCCCCTGGATTCGAAAACATGGCTGGACCTCCGGCGTGATTTAAGTTGCATTTGTTTTTGGGAAGAACTTCTTGATAAAACATTGAAAGTGGGAGGGCGTTGAGATATTCAGAAAAAGGATGCAGTATGTAGAATTCAACCTTTGGAGGATTGGGCAATTCTATTTGAGAAGTGGTAGAAATCCAGACTGATGATTTTCATGTAGAGATACAAGTGTTACACCACTCCCCCTTATGATTTTTTTAACGGAAATCTATGGGATCCAGTCATGCACCAAGTTGTATCCAAGAATGCGGATGACAGGGTCATGAGTTGAGGGCTCCAGGCCGCCTATAAGCTATGTTCAAACGCACCAAAAAATCATGACTGGAAGCATGGTATTTTGCAATGTTTCTATATCTACTGTCTCACAATGACTATGTACAATTAGATATTTATATTTATCAGATATGTATATTTAGATGCACTCATCACATGAGATGTGCAAATGATTTGTAAATGAGCACTGTTGGTGATGCACTGGTCATGCACCATCTCCATTCACAAGAAAGTAAAGCAGTGCATCACCAGCAAATATTTTGCTTGGCACAGAATTTTCCCCCCCCAAAAAAAAGGGTAAAAACCGACCTCAAACCCCAACATTTCACAGCCAGAAAACCGAAAACCTCCCATCCAGCTCGGTGTTGCAGGCTACAGAGGTTGTATTGAAGCGGCGGGAGGTGCTTCATCGATTGCAACGTGTGGCCATGTGGCGAGTATGGCTTCCCGGAAGAGTGGGCTGAAAATGGGTTTTTTTGGAGTCGAGAAGTGACTGGTTATGGTTAGAGATTGGCGTTTCAAAAACACTAGCAAAGTTACAAATAGTTGGTTTGGAGCTGTTTGGTTACCTGGAGTATTCAAGATTGCTCATCACATGGGGGAGTGATTTGGAGCTAGCATTTCTTCTTGAGAGATCATGATGACATGGGACTGACCGAAAGGTGACGAATTGAAGCTCGCAAATGGTCTGGAAAAAAAATTGTGGCCAAAAAAGCCGTGGAAATGTTCCACATATGTTGGTTGGCTATTGAAATAGAGTAGTGGGTGGATTGTTCACTCATGTTGAGTGTAGAGTTACTTGGGCATGAATATTTGCATTTGATTTGATGCTGTATTGCAGGAAACCAGCGTGAACAGTGTTTCCAACATTTTCCAACCTCCAAATCTGAGAATTCACGATTCCATGATACCTGCAAAAAAGAGTGTTTTCCTGACTCTTGTCACTTGTCCAGCCATATTTTTGTAAGGGGTACCCTCTAGGGAACTAACATATCCCACCTTGGGAAAAGGAAAATCGTCGACTCAAAATTGACTTTTCAGGGGACATGTTAGTTTCCCTGGAGGGTATTCCAAAAATGCAATTTGCAAAGCTCCACCCCCCCAATCACCATCACTGAGGTGTTGCCATTGCACGAGCTCCGAAAGGATTGCCAGGAGATGAGAAAAGTGTTTTTGGCAGGATAATGAAAGGAGGGCAAGAGCCCACACCCAGCCATCATTGCCAGCATCATCATCATCATCATCATCATCATCATCATCATCATCATCATCATCATCATCATCATCAGTTGGCATTGTTTGGGTTTGTAGTTGCCAAGTCGTGTTTGACCTCAAAGCAGTGGTCATATCAGCCAGGTTCTGAGTTGAGAATCATTAGATGTATTCCGAAGTTGACTTCCATTCTTAGTTTCCCAAAGGGTTTCCTGCATGTTTCAGAAACACAGTATCAAATTGGTTGGGGAAGTGAAATGGCAACTTCCAAGATATCCCGAGAATTCTATGAGTGCAAGCATTCTGTCCTTCCTCACGGCATGATAAAATGTCAAGGAGCTTCGAGTGTCTACCACTTCAGAGGATCGTAATGAGCTTCTCGAACGGTTGCTTTCAGTGGCACGGTCACCCAAACGGATTTCTAGAGGCAGAGTATGTTTTCTGGCTCCGCATCAAATGAAAGAACACAGGTTTCGAAAGTACTTGGCTGGGTCCCAGCTAGTCTATTTGGGGGTTGTAGTTGTTAGGTCACTGACGAATTGCAAACATGAATTTGACATGAAGGGTTCCAACTGGACCCTCCGGGGGGTTCCAACGTTCCAACTTTCCAATAATGGGAAGGCCAAGTTGTTTTTTTCACAGTTATCATAGTTGAGATTGGAAGGGAAGCCTAAAAAGGAAGCGATGAGTTCTTTTTGGTGTACGCAAAAAAGTCAGGAAACACGGACCACAAAGAATGGTGCCATCTAACAGCAACTCCGGTCTTGAGATGGTTCCTTTGAATTTTGGGGGGTTGACAAGTTGAGAGCATGTTGAAACGGCCATTCCAAGATTTTGGTGCAACATTGGCTCAAGGCTCGAGGCTCGAGATGTTCAATTTCCAGGGATTTTCGAGGCACGTCATGTCGTTCAATGTGCCCTTTTCCGTCCTACCTGGATTTAGTTCAAGCCAATCAGTGGCAAAACGACAATCGTTTCAGTCGTACCAGCCTGCCAATGAAGGTAGACATGGCCAGGTTGGCCAGTGCGGCTATAGCTCCATGGGTTTTGTATTGCTCACCATGATACCTGTTAGGGTCACGCCACGAATGAGGCGGACACGCCTTCGTGCACAAAAAGCAGATACGTCAGAACTGGAGCAATCAGATCTGACCACATCTGCAACTTGGTTTATGGAGGAAAAGATCCTTCGGGATCTTGGAGGTGTGGGCGTTTTTATTGCATCCATTGCTTTACCTGGATGGCATGTCTTTCCTGTGTTCTTAGACTTGAAGTTGGCGAATGACCCGGCATTACCTGGCTTGACTGCAGAAACTCTTCCCATCACAACTACGGCAATATTCTTAGGCTGGCTGGCGAGTGCGGCAGTCTTGGATCGTTTCTTAGAAGTCTGGGACAAGAAGCAACTTCTTTTACTGCATGTCACTCGCTTGGTGAACATATCATGTTTCTCTTTCAAGTGTTTCCGTTCCCTTACAAGCAGCAAAGTATGTAGATTCAAAAAAGCTTGGAAAAATCGATGAACATACTAGATACTGGTATATATTATTATATATTGTTGTTGTTGTTATGTTTGCAACTGGACCGTGGATTGAGGTCATGGGGCTTTTATTGGTGACCTTAGCCACCATTACTTTGCCCTACTTAACTGCTGGTAACTTCATCATTTTCACCGCAGTGAGATTTGTTTATGGCCTACTGATGAACATCACTGCCATTGCCCAAATCTATATACAAGAGACGATGCCACCAGGTCGAGGTAATCAAGCATTGGTGATGTGCAGCATCATCTATAGCATTGTCACAATTCTGATGTCCTGGTCCTGTGGAAATCTTACATTGACAATGGATTGGAGGTTCGAAGTATTCCTTTGGTGTAGCTTGCCGTTGATGGTTGGTGTTCTTGTAGCCTTTCCGAATTGGTGGGCTATTGTCCAGTCACTTCCATTGGCTGTGACAAATCGTGAGGTGATGAAGGTAAAGCGAACATCAGATGCAGGTCATGTGGAAGAACGTATCAGTGATGCAGATCAAAGAAATATCATAGCATTAGCTCTAGGATTTCTGGCTTGTGGCTGTGGCTTTTATGGTTTGACTTATTCAGCTGGACAACTCTCACCTGATGTGTATTTGAGTTGTATGCTTCTTCATGCTGGAGACATTTTCGGTTACTTTCTTGCTCTCAGTGCAGACAGCTATGGAAGGAAGAATGTTCAGGCCAGTGGCTTCTTTTTGGCCAGCATTTGTTTGATATTTTGCAGCACCGGAGAGCCGGGTACTCCGTTAGTATTGTCCGCCGCAGTGCTGGGACGACTTTGTTTGGATGTGTCTTGGTGTTTGTTAAATATCAATAGGTGATTTTCAGTGAATAAAATGAATGCATGGATGCTGAATACCGGAGTACCAGTGAAATGAATGATAACAAGAATTGTATTATAAGGATATGTGTTTTTTAATATCCATTCCTATTCAATCATTAATTCATTGCCCTCCCTAAAGCAACGTAGCCCCTCAAAATAGGCCATCCCAAAAGGAAACTAGAATTCCAACCATCTATTTTCAGGTGCTACTAGTATGTTAGTTTCAGGGATTTGATCTCAATGATGTGTTCATTTGGTTATTTCCGGTTGGAACCAGCATTCAGCCCCCTAAGGTATGCTTCACCACTGTCTACGTGGGCTTGGCGCAGCTCTTTGACGGAGCTAGCTCTCGAAGTGCATTGAAGACATGTGAAACAACCGCCCGTTTAGGCGGAATCTTGGCACCTTTGAGTGGAACATTGCCTCCAAGTATCTCTTGTTCCTTGAGCCCAAAAAAAACACAGCGAAAGGATATGAAAGTACATGCAAATTCTACAGCCTTATATAAACATTTTGAAGAATGATGTTAGGAAAGTTAAAAAGAAATGTTTGGGGATTGTTTTTGTCATGCTTTCAATTGCTTCCATGTTAGGCTCTTTCTTCGCCAGCGTTTGCTTGGCAGCGGCGTGCGCAACCAGGACCTTGCCAAACAGCAGAACGACAAAGGACTCGGCGACCCAAGCAGAGAAGATCGAATCAGAGCCGGAGGTGACCAGCATTTGAAATGCGCGAGATCATCCATCGGCCAATCGGCTGGAAATGTAGTTTTCAGTGATTCGTGGAGTTTTAGCTTCTTCGTTTTAGCCAAAGAGCTGGACATCAATGTGTCCCTGAATCGCGGGGGGTGAGCTTCAAAAAATGATGGCTTCGCAATCACTGGGTCAAAGTGAGGACTGGAATTTAAAGATGAAGCTCTTCAACAGGAATCTGGTCTTATCCTGGTCTTTCTTTGAGGATTCGAGGTTAAGCATGTAATATTTGATATACCTGGCAATTCTGCTGGTGACCTTGGTCACCTAAGTTGGCCCCCCCAATGACACCACCCTCAAGAAATAAGGCCTTATTAAGGGACTATTAACCATTGGTTTCCCTTAAGGCCTTATTTAGGGGCCTTACTTCTTGGGGGGGTAGGGGTGGCATTGGGGGGCCCCCGAGGCATGGAGTCCTGCTGCGCAAGCTCCTCCGAAAAAGGTCAGATGCATGGGATGAAAAAAAACCTTCCGTTGTGTAGAACATAGGGATCCTTGTAATGGTTTGTTATAATCGCTATATAACTGGGTAGGTTGTCATCCGGGGATATAAAATGCATGGATTTTTTGAGCAAAAAAAAACCTGAAGATATCACGGGTATCAAGATGTTGCTCCAATATCACTTTAAAAATCAGCACTAGATAAATGGATAGTGTAAAACTTCTGGGATTTGTTTCATAGCTTCTTGGAAAGTTAGAAAACGGCGTTAGCTTCTTCACATGTTGAGTGGTTGCCGTTGAGTTTTGCAAGTGGGCTAGGAAACGGCCTCGGGTGGTTGATGGATAAAGAGCATGGATTATGCTACGGCCTATTGTTTGGAGGTGATTTTAGCTGGAGATTCCAGCTCCTGATTGATGGCAATCTTAACTATGTAAGCAAGAGTTTTGTATCGAAGTTCAAATGAATCAAATGAGCTGACTTTGACACGTTCTCTTCAGGTAACTTTCTAACTCTTCTTGTCCTTTGGTTCCAGGCCTCCTTTGAAATCACAAAATACGCCAAAAACGTTTGTTTTTGTGAGGGTATTGAGAGTCCAAGGAATTGAAAATCAATTTCCCCCTACATGGCTCGGTGTCGGCCCTCCCTGTACTTCCCCCAATGTAAATCAGGAGCAGCCGTCTCGTGGCCCACGGCAGTTCTTCGAACGAAGCAACTACTTCCCAAACAGCCATGGTTTCGGGTATGGTAGCCCAAAGAGTGTGATGGCTGGTGCAATTTGGAAGCTGCAATGTGTGGAAACTAGGGCTAGTTATAACTCCTCTCCCTTCCTAGGGCCGGAAGCACTAGCAAGTTAAGTTGACCAAGTGTTTTGGTCGCGTGTTGTGTTCCAACGAGACTGGAGTATGACCAAATCCTTCGCACCAAGGCCATTACAAACTGATCTTGGATAGTTGGATATGATTCTGTAACTGCACAATGTACTTCCCCAAGGCCTTCGACGAATTCTCTCACTCAGCCATGGCCAGCCTTTACACTTTTGGGGATTACGTATTTGGTCCGGAATAGAGTTTTCACTTTTATTGCATGGTTGGGTGATTTTCCTGTTCCAGTGACAATGGTTTGGTTACATTTTCAGGCAAGTACCAGTGATTTGCGAGTTTTTGATGGCACATCACCATTGGGGAACATGTGTTGTTTTGCCCAACAAAAAACAGATCAGATACTTGGCTGTGAAAGTACCGGAGTTGTATGCCCCACAATATCGATGTTTTTGGCGTGGAAGGTGTCACAGAACAAACGATTGGCTATTTGCATATCTACATTTTTTGTTTGTATTTTGTATAATTATACCATTTCATTTTTGGGTGATTTATCAGCAAAAATCCGCAAAAGTTGTTGTTTGTTCAATTGAAAAAATTGCCACTGAAAGGATGTGTTCCTTCCATTGAGGACGGGTGACCCATTCAGCTTTGCAGCTCCGGTGAGGGGCCGAGTGGTGAGAAGGGAGCGACAAATGGAGCTGGGGCATCTATCTTTCGAACTATGCATGTAGAAAATATTATATATATATATATATGTGTGTGTGTGTGTTTTTGAAAAATTGTATTAATCAATACTTATGTTGTTTTCGTTGGTTTATTATAATTCGGAATATATATATATATGTATTTCAAAATTTGGGACGAATAGGGGAAGCTATCTTAAAGTTCCCTAATCCTATAATAGCATTCACGGTATTTCGGGTGCGAATGCAAGGTGCAAGTATGGAGGTGTAGATGCCGATCATTGTGACTAGGGGTGGGGCAGGTTGAGCAAGTGTGTGGCAAGGTCCAAAAGGATAGGTTCCTGATTGGTTCCCAATTCCAAATCACATCATTGCATACATGTCGCCCTCTTATAGGCATTCCGCGGATGAGTCAGACAAGAATAAAGAGAGGTTTTCGATCATTTCTTGTATTCTGCACGAATTGCAAACAAGTTGACAAAATGGGATTAAATGGGACAACATTTCCAAGGCTCTTTCTATACCAGTTCTTCAAAATTTTGCAATGTTAATTTTACAAGTATATACCTGTGAGTTTTCGGAAATGTCGAGCACTGGCAGTTTTTCATTCCATGATTTTCTTCGATTGGTGCCTCTCCTACATGGAAGTCCAATCCAAGCGACCGAAAACGCATCCAAGAACCCACGGCAATCCCTGGCAAAGCATTTCCGCACATTGAAGCTGTAAGGAACTCAGTGGTTTGCTGGTGAGATGGGTCATGACATGCTTAATGTATCTTAATGTATCTTTGGACCTACCAGGGCTGAAAGTGAGTTGATGAGGGATTTGGTTTGAAGTCTGAAAAAGGGGATGAAGCCATCATACCCATCCCATAATTTAGTGGTTCATAGGTCACCAATCCATCAAGTGGCAAATAAAGGAAAGTTGAAAAAAGCACGAAAATGAACCTGAAAAATAAAGGAACCTCTTGATGAATTCCTTTTTTTGTTTGGGAGATCTCCATTCGGCCTATGGTAAATTATCAGTTTAAGTTTAGACTGTTGGCATGTGATTCTCATTCTGCCGATCCCTAGCGTTTAGAGCAATCCCTGCATCCAGGTATCTATTCGGAAGAAAGAAAACTTGGCACCTTTTTGGGCCTTATCGGCCTTCAACCCCCAAACTGATCTGTATTTTTTTGGAGTTGTAGAATCAACTCATTGACCTAAAACTATCTCCATGTCCATGTTGATACCCAGGAAGATCCAGGTGTATGGATTTGTAGGGAATCGTTTGTGCACCTAGGCCCAACACAGCCACCCAGGATGATGTGAGGAAGGCCATGGATTTTTTTTGCCGGGGAAAGGTTGAGAAGGTTTCAAGGGTGAAGTTTGGGTGACGTTTTTTACTAGACGAGATTGCTTTCTTCTCTTTGCTCCATCTCCCCAAGCAATTGGCTGGAAAATCCCTTGAAACAGATATCATGGGCATTTAATTCAGAGTGGTTTAAAGATAAGCAACAGAAATAGTTATTCTTGTGGCATCTTGGCAACGTGATTTCTGACGCAGAATCAATCTCTTTGCTGGGTACATAGATAGTAAAGGTTCATCAAAGATACCTTTTGTATCCTGAGAGCCACCAATGGAGCAAGGAAATTTGCACACCAAAGCCAGGCAGTGACCCCGTCCAGACCCCTTGTCGATGATAGATGTGGCTTTCCCAACGCAGGCATACCGAAAGCTGGCATTGAAGTACCACCCTGACGCTTGTCATTTTTTGAGATGGGAGGAAAATGAAACCACGTGTTCTTTGCATTTTTGGAGAGCCTTGCTTTACCATCGTTTTGCATTGGACAAGCTGGATCACCAGAAGCCACATGCGTGCAAGCACTTCCCTGGTGTATCAATTTGTCTATGTCTAAGGACAAAAACCCAGAACGCGTCAGCAGCTCAATCTTGTCATTGAAAAACCATCCTTTGAGAGTTGATTTGAAACTGGGTGCATCTTCCAACTTCAAATATTTGAATGAATCCAGTTCACCACAGTTGTACATGTCGAGGATGGATGAGAATGAGTGTGAATGCGAAAAAATGGTAGTAATTCAAAAAAAAAAAAGGCTACCTACATTCCACCAGTTGCCCTGACTTCACCCTTACCGACCCAGAAAGCCTTTCCTCCCCCCAAAAGGCGCACGAGACTTCCGAGTTGTTTCGGGAAATCGCCGAAGCCTATGAGGCAGGCGGGTGACGCCATGGAGGGGATTGGATGGGCGTTCTGGCTGAATGTCAATTTAATCAGGCCTCCGGCATCACACTGCAAACGTTAATTTATCCCAGCATTTCCCTATCTTTCAGCATTGTCCAGCCTGATGAAATGTTCTAGTTTGATAAGAAGCATGGAAAGTGGAAAATGGGTCCCTAGACAACTTTCCATTGAACCCTGATAAGAGATTGCACGGTGAATACTTCAAAGCTAGCCATCATGCGTTTGTACGGATATCTTCCTGACCTGTCAAACCCAAGATCTGACTAACTCTTACCGTATTGAAGCATTTCCACTTTGGAATATTGCGGCATATTAATCTGATAGTTTGCCGAAATGGGAACCAAGGCATTGCGAAAATTCTTTGATAATATTTAATCCATGAAAACATTAAAATGATTTTTTTCATATTAATATATGCTTCTATGAATCTGCAGAATACAATGTTTATATATATATATATCTATATTTATATTTATATCATCCGAATTTATCTGTTGGTGGAATTTTGCAATAATAATACATAATAATTTTGGCTATGTTTAAAGAGTATTTTAGACTTGTGATTATTGGATTTGGGTAAAGATTTAATGAAAAAGGAATGTATATTGAGAAATTAATATTTTATATTATATATATATATTTTTTAATTTTATAGATTTATATTTTAATTATATATATTTTGATATTATGATTTTTGAAAATATA